>CADCXB010000023.1:0-303740 GCA_902806585.1 Xylaria hypoxylon | reverse complement strand
TATTATATAGTTTTAATAATTTACTAGCTATTATTATAAAAAAAATATTTTTTATAAATTTAATATAAGTATTAAACTAATAAAAGCTATTAAAAATATATATTATATTGCTTATATTATATAACTAAAAAATTTTATAACATATATTAAAAAGTTTTAAGTTTATTAACTATATTAAATTAACTTATTAATTATAGGTTTTTAAAGTAAATAATATTATATTTATTAAAGGCATAAAAAAAATAACGCTATAATTTACTAAAAAAAATATATTAGCAGTATTTTTAATAAACTTTTTAATAGGTTTAATTAAAAACTTAAGTAGTTTATTAATTTTTTTACTACTTTTATTTTAAAAAAGTTTATTTATTTAGTTAATAATATTATTAAAAGGTTTTAAGTAAAAATTTATTAATTTAATATTATTTTATTAATTTTATAAAACATTTATTATTAAAAACTTTATTATAATTATAAAAAATAACTTTATTATAGTTATAATAGGTATAAATATTAATTAAAAAGTTTAAATAATTTATTATATTTAATTTACTTATGCTATATAAAAGTTTTTTAAAGCCTTTAAATAATTATTACACTAATTAATTTAATTAATTATAATATTTTTTTCTGCTAAATAAATAGTAATACTATTAAATTTAATATTAAAAGTGCTAAAATTAGTGCTTTAAAAGAACTTTAAAATATAAAAAACTTTATAAAAAAGATTTTTAATATTATTATTATTAAGTTTATAAAAAATTAAAAACATTTAAAATATTTTTATAAAGTTATAAATATAAGTTATATTAGCTTATATTATAAAGCTTAAGCTATTTTATAATAGTAATAAAATAATAGCTTAATTAAGGTTATTAAAAGCTTATAATATAGTAAGGTTTTTTATAAACGTTAAAATTTTTATAGCTTTAAAAATTATAATAAGTACTTAGGTTTATTAATTGAAATTTTTAAGGCTTTTTAAGCGCTAAGTTTTAAAAAAGTTATTAATTTTTTTAGCAATTTTTTTATTTAATTGCTTTTATATTATAAAAAAAGTAATAAAGGTTGCTATAAGCTTTTTAATAAAAGTTATAAAGGTGTTTTTAAAAAGTATAAAATAATTGCTAATATTATAATAAGTTTTTAAGCGTTAAATACTAGTAGTAATAATATAAATAACAATATTAAACTAATTATTTTAAGCTTATAATTATTATTATAAGCTAGTTTAAAAGCTTTATAAGCTTTATATACTTTTAATAAGCTTTTATATTTAGTTTAATATAAAAAAGTTATTTTTATTATTAAAAGTATTAAGTATATTTAAAAAAGTAGTTATTATAATAATTTATAGTATTAAAAGCACTATAAATAATAATATAAAAAGTAGTATAAAAAAAAAAGATTACTATAATAAAAAATAAATACCTTATATTATAAAAGTAAACAATAATAATAACTAGTTTTAATAAAATATTATATTAAGTTTATAATTTATTAAAAGTGGTTTTATATATTAATATAAAATATTAATATTTAAAGGGGTATTTAAGTTATAATAAAAATAAGCTTACTAATAATATTAAAAGCAAGAAATTTATAGTAAATAATATTTATTATAAATAAAGTAATATAAAAAAAAAAGTAGAAATATATTACTTGCTTAATTAGAATTTTATTTATTAAATATAACAAAAAGTGCTATATATATAAACTATTTTTAGCGCTTAAATTACTTAAAACTTTTGGCTTTATAATAGATTATAATAAATTATAGTGGAGTTAACCTTAGTTATATAAAACCTTTTTATAAGGCGGTAAACCCCTTTATAAGGTGGTGAACCTTTATATAGGGGATAACCCCTAAAATAGGTTAGTTGTGGGGTGTTACCCTAGACTAATTACCTTAGTGGGTCCCCCCTTTACTTAGTGTGGTGCTAGTAGGCCAAGGGGGGTCCCTAGCCCTGTATCAACCTTGCTAGGGGTCCCTAGGGGGTCCCTAAGGGTCCCTAGCCTTGTATATACGTCACCTGTAGCCACTATAAGCCACCTATAGGTGGCTTATACAGGTGTGGCATGTACGCCACCTGTAATAACTGCTAGCCTTGCTGGCAGGGCTGCAGCTAGGGGGCTACACCCCCCTTATAAGCACCTATAATTACTAGTGTATTTTAACAATGTTGTTATTATATATTACATGTAATTATAACCATATATTTAGTGTAAAACCTAAATATAATTAACTTAATAAAGTGTTTAAAGGTTTACCTTTTTATTGCTAATAATTTAACTTAATATAATATTATCCTTTATATTTAATATAAACTTGCTTATTATATTATTAAAATAAAATACTAATAATATAAAGATTATATCGCACTATAATATTAATAATTTTATAGCTAAATAATTAAAATTTAACTAAAATAATAAAGTTGTTATATTTTAACTAAAAAAAACACTATTACATTAAAGTAATATAAAAACTAATAAGTATAACTAGCTTAAAATCTAGTTAAACCTAGTAAAGCTTATTTACTACTTATTTTTTGCCTTTATTACTATTATTTGCTTTTAATTCGCTTTTGTTTTTATAAACGCTTATATAATAAGGTATAAGTATAATAAAGTAATAAAAGCAATTAATTAAAGCCCGCTAACATATAATACGCTACCTTTAAATTTAAATTAATTAATTATTTATTATAACACTTTATTAATTTTACTTTTAAGATTTAAAGGAGTATAACGCAAATACTATTTATGTAATAATAGTACTATATAGCAAACTATAAAGAAAAAGGTTTTAGTTTAAAGGCGTAGCTTAGTGATACGACCCCGTAGGGGACTAAACAAACAACCTTTATAGGTGGTCTGTGTGGTTAATCCCACAAGGTGGTTTGTGCTACACCTGGCAACAGGTGGAGACTAGGTCTCCACCCCACAGACTAGATAAGGAATTAAAAGGCGCAGCCTTTACCAATTCCTTTCTTCCTTTTATATCTTTAGAATATACAGAATTACAGCACTACCCTTTGAGAGTTTTCTCACTTAGCTACACACTAGTATTTCTACGGTTTCTCTCCCCTTATAAACAAAAATATTACACCGTTAGCATATTAAATACTAAATATATATAGCACTATATAACATTAAATAACATAAATAAAATATAACTAATAATAATATAGCTTTAAATAAAACTTTTTAGCTATATTTATATAAGGTTTTTTTTATAATATATAAAGCTTAAAAAGTTATATAGCTATATAGCTAACGTTTTATTTATTATAAATATATATAACTAATTTATATAACTTTGTTTTTTTTTTAAGATTAATTTTAATTAACTTAATTTATTATATATAATATATAGCACTATTTTTTTTTAATTAATAAAGGTTAAAAATAAAATAAAATTATAAAATAATAAAGCTAACTATTATAACGGTGCTTTATAACCGTTATAGCAATAAACTAAAAGATTTAACAATATTTTTAATTAAAATACTTAAGGCTATTATGCTTTATATATGCGTTTAAGTACGGTTTACGTTTATACGCTAATATATTTTTAACACTAACGCTTTTTATAAAAGCTTAAAAAGCTTGTTAATCTTGTTTATTAATATGTTATAAACTAAATACATATATAAAAATATAAAGGAAAAAAAAAAGTAAAGAAAAAGATAAGAAAAAAAGGCAAGTTGTATAATAAACTTATGTTAACGCTTTTTTTTTTTTTTTGAGATTTTTAGCCGCGCTTTTTAAACAGAGGAAAAGAGTCTAATATAAGTAGCTGTATGGCCTGCCTTGGTGCTAGATTTGTTAAGCAGGGGTTATATGGATTATTCTATATATGTAATACCTAGCCTAACACGCCCTTATACCCTTTGAGAGGTTCCGTGGGAATCTGGCTTGCTAGAGACCCCCTGGCGTTAAATAAATAACAACAACAACAACAACAATCCTGTACTCACTTCTACAGTACTTGCCCCTATTCTTCCAAGTCGTATTTCTCGAAGCACCATTATAAGCAGCAGTTTCAAGTTTTCTAGTTGATGTTTTGGTTGTTGTCTTCAGTTTCGTTGCTCCCGTGGTTGTGGAGTTGACCCGCCGGTATAGGCTCATCTTGTGGTCAGGCTGGGTCATCACCACGCTATCTTTGGGCCTCTAGTCTCGAGTAGACTAAGCCACACTAAGAGCGTTAACGGGTATCTGGAATCTTTCAAAACTTTGTTGGAGGTCCTGGCTGTGGCGTCATGGCTAGGGCTTATATGCTCATTATTTATCAAGGAACTAACGTTGGAAAATGACGATATCGGCCATCAAGGTCTGGAAGTGTCAAGTTGATGTATCTCTACCCGAGCGAACCCTCTAACAGATGATATTCAACTTGCTGCAGAGGTCAATACATATTCTAGATTCATTTTCGCGTTAAGTTATAAAGTTAATGTTGTTAACATTAGATACAATATTTAGCAAGAATGTAAACCTAGTTTAACAATGAAAAAGGGATTAATTTATAATTGTTAAGTTTTTAAAATAACTAGTTAACTAAATAACTAAGCGTTATAATTAAGGGGGAAATAAGATAATACTTACTTAAACTTGCAGAAACCCCTTACAAAGAGCTAATTCTTGCATGATATTCAGCTAGTTCTTTTAAACGGGCATATATTATCTCCTTTATCCTTTCCGAGGTTTGTTTTGTTTATATGGGGATTTAAATGATGGATTATCAATGGCTAAGACGACTATTAGTTAAGTTGCTCGTCTTTATCCGTCCCGCACAATCTTTTGCTACTACCACCGAATACAACAACGGTACTTTCACCATTAGCAACAGAGAAAAATATTACGTATTTACAACTATACCTCCATTTGGGCAATTTTGCGGGTGACATACTTGCACTTGAAGCTGACTGCATTCAAAAGTCCTCTTAATACAAAAAAAAAAGAAGAAATCGACTAGCGGCAGCCAGATTAATAAGCAAGCTTGCGCCTTTTTAGGTTGCTATCATTTGATCCCCAAGAATTTTCAATACGAGGTAAAGCAGGTAGATTTACATTATGTGGAAGGGGTAAGAGTTGGTGTAACCAGATACGGCTCAAAAACATATCCTGGTGATAGTAAGCAGCACATGCGCAGTCGACACCTCCTTAGATATTTGTGAAAGTGAAAGGCGGTTGGATAGATCGGTCGTTAAATCTAAGATCGCCATGCATGTTGACAATAATGCTCTTGACCTGTGGACACAAAGAGTTAGCTAGTCGTCCATAAAAGGTTGTAGGAATCGTGAATTGTGGGCTCCATTGCATATTGGATCAGCGCAATACCTCTTTCTGGCAGGTCGCGGGCGCAGCGCAGATCAAGGATTTCTCGTGCTAGTCCCGTCCATCTTATTGGTTCTTAGTTTAATTTGCGACTTAGAGGGTTACCATCGCTATAAACCGGTTTGCATTGGTTCCGAAAGAACTGTATAAAGTCAACCTCCCTCCTGCTGTCTTGAGGCTACTCTATGACTTCTCACCTTCAGTCATAAACACAGAAGAACATATTTATCTTTCAACCTCACAATGAAACGAGTTATCCTCTGTCTCACAAGCTTTCTTCTAGCTACGGCTCTTGCTGTTTCTGTTGACAAGCTCAACTCTCGAGCAAACTCGCCGTCTTGGGCAGGATCCAACATCTACTTCCTAATAGGACTATCCAATTCACAACAGGATGAGTGGATCAACAACATAGCCTCGGACGGTGCCAAGGTAGTGCGTCTGTGGGTGAACGGTCAAACAGCAGGGTCGTGTCAAAAGGGCAGCACGATCGTGAGAACAATTGACAATCTTGAAAGCTCCATCGGCGTCTACAATGACGCGGTCTTGGATGCTGTCGACAGTGTCTTGGTAAAGCTAGCCGCCAAGAACATCAAGGCTATCATCTCACCGCACGACGCTGCAAATCAGTTTATGTCTGGCAGCTCTGACCCGTACTGGAATCAATATGGTTCAGGTTATTTTTACGAGCAGCAAGCTGCGTTTGATGATTACGATGCTCGACTATCACACGTGCTTAACTATGAAGGAAAAACATCCGGCAAAGTATGGAAGAATTGGAGCGAGGCTATCATGGCTTTCGATCTACAAAATGAGCCCATGGCTACGAAGATTTCCGAATGTCAGACCGATGCCGGCGCGAAATGGGTCTGCGGGCGAGCACAGCATATGCGTAGCGTCTTAGGCGCCACTAACCCTATTAAGATCTCCTCAGGTGGGATCGGGGGTGATATCTCTAAGGGCTGCAACTTCATGCCTGCAGCAGTCAGCTGCGCGGAGCTCGATATGATAGCTATTCACCGCTATGCAGGCACTCTGGCTGCGAACCCAGGCGAATGGTCTGGTGCGGCGGCAGGCTATGTCAGTAATGCCCAGGGTAAACTGGTATATATAGAAGAGTGGGGTGTTGGTCAATACCAGGGCGTAGCAGATGTAGCCGTAGAGTACCCGGCCCAGGCGAACGACCTAAACAAGAGTGGCCTGCCATGGTTGTACTGGCAAATTGTCCCGACTGAGAGTTGCAATTATGACCCAAAGAATGACGGGGGAGATTCATTCAGTATCTTCATGGGTTCAGGAGTTGACGTAGCTAGCGCTATGAAAGATGCGGCTCAATCAACTGGCCTTCAGGACTGGACGGGCATTGTATACTAGTGACATGGGAAGTGTTGAAATACTGCTATACCAAGGGGATTGGTAGAGCTGTAGTTTTAGTTTTTATCAGGAAGGACATGTTGATGTACTCGAGCGGCTCAAGGACTCATTTAAGTTTTCTAGCATGACGACGACCAGGAAGGGTCATTTTTCACAGCTATTACAGTCTAGTCTTCAATCACATTAGTTAAGAATATGTTATACCACAACAATATAACTAGAATCTCATGATTTGATTACCCAAAGTAGGTGGCTTCGAAATGTCTCACCTCCATAGTAGTTTACTACCAAAACTCAGTGGGCAGCTGCAGCAACTCAGTGGATAGCTGCAGGAGCTCAGGAACTAAGAAAAGGAAGGAAGTCTCAAGCTTCAATGAGAGCATCATACTGTAATGTTGCTGCTGCATGGCGCCACCGCATCATAGTGCTTATTCCTCCAAGACAGGGATCCCTGTCGACGTAGTGTCAGTGACGGACGGCCCATCTTCCAAAGGCAAAGAATCGGAAATATGGACTTTTTAGATATATTTCCGAGTATGCAAATACATGAGACTCTACCACACTGAGCGGTCAAGCATCTGGTCGAAGGTCTCTTTCACGCCCTAGTCTGTGGTGGATCAAAATTAGGAACTTCTTATTTATGATATCATAATCCAGGCAACTCCGAGAAGAATTCTCATAGGGATCAATGTAACAGATTGATGGATGCAAACAGCAGCCAGTCGACTGTCACATTTCGCACTGCTGATAGTTTCAGTATTGGCCTCCCTATTGTTACATGTTATAATTTTAATAAATATATCATTAACTAGCTAAAAATATGGATATAAATAAAAATAACAAGATTTAATTAACTAATAATAAAACATTAGCATATATAACAAATTTAAGCACAAATAAACAAAGTTTAACTAATGCTAACTAAAATAAAAAGGTTGAAATCTTTTTAATTAAGTCTTTAAAAAACCTGCGGAAAGAAATACCATATAAATACCTTTTTGTTCTACTTGTTGTAAACTCCTTTATTAAAAACAAAGGCACTAGTATGTTATCCCTCAAGTCCTCATTTCTTATAATAGCAGTTTATGGAGCCAAACACTTCCTTTTTAGGGCGACAATGTATCTTCAGGGAATGCAGTGCTCCTCAAATTAGCCCCCCTTCACCCGAAAGAATAATTACCGACTCCAGAGAACTATAGTGCATGGAACGCGAGATTTGATGAAAGCCGGGATGTATCAAGAACCGTATACGGAAGCCTGGTGGTGGGATCCTAAAGAGCTCCCAGAATCGGCCACCTGTAATGCCGAGGTTTGGAAGCGCATTACAGAAGGGTAAAAATCCCGGGACGCAAAAATCTGAAGCATGGCAATCGTCGAGCACCACCAAACGACGTCTCTTACGCTGAGATCTTAGCTGGAACAGATAAATCTAATTGTGCCCATCCGAACAGGAGCCAGTCATGGAGCTCGCAATCACCACGCAGCAGATCTAATTCCTGGTCCGGTTCGTTATCAGTCAGTTGTCGTGTCTTGAGAGTGTCCAGGTCTTGATATCACCAAATATTACACTATACACCACTTATAGGTAGCGCCGCCCTTCTTCGGCCTTAGTGCCTAACAGCACTCGCCGCAAGGGCTGCACGAAAGCATTTTCGAATAGCTAATAACTTTTTAGCCTTGGGCCACTTTAGCAGTTTGCTTGGGCAATAGGTACAGTTCCCTGACTGGGTGGACCGGAGACAGTGGTGTAAATCAGTATATTTGGCATGAATACAAACTGACATTTGGCAGTCCTTGAGGAAGACGTGCATCATATCTTCGCCCCCCAGTTAATATGAAAGGGTGCGTCGGCGCTGTTAAGCAGCGAGGTAGAAATTCGTACTGTAGATGGAATGGAGAAGGACAAGTGACCTACTACCAGCTGGCCTGCAGTACTAAGCTTTCGCAATCAGTCGGTCAAATCGTCTTACCCCTGGGCGGGCGCCACCGCTCGGTCGTTGGTCGAAAGATTGGCAGTGCACGATCTGAACCAATAATCCCGAACTGGCGGACTCATAGCCCGATTGAGGCAAGTTGTGTCCTCGGCGACGTCACTGGAGGGTGTTGTTTCAGTCACTCGGTGAACTGGCGAGTAGCCGTGACACCGGTCTCCGAAAAGAGTGCAACAATATAGTAGTTATGATTTTCAGCACGAGAGACATACATCAGGCCTGCTCGGCTGCTAGCGGTGGCTGGTAATTAAGGCTCTACGTCGGGAGCAGGAAAATGGTTGAACTCAAGCACACCATTGTCCGAGGTTAGCCCTAAAGGCGGGAATTCTATGTCCCAAATTCTACCAGTTGGGAAGTCGAGGGTGGATACGTAAGGCTTGAAGGGATACTTTTCTCCTTTGACTGTGTCTGTGCCCATTTCGATAGGGCGAATAGATTGTAGTTGTCGGCTATATTATCCATCGTAAGCAAGAAGCATCGCGTTGTCTACTGTGGATGACGCAAATTTGGATCGTGGTTAAGGAGAAGACACATCTGGGCTTAAGAAAAGAAACAAGAGATAGACTACGTACCGTTTACTGCCGACTTGAGGCCCGCTCCATTTCTGTAGTCGTAGTTGGCCAGCCTCTTTGTGTCCCGTACTCCATATGCCTGTCGGATCTCCTTGTAGTACTCGAACTCCAAATCCACAACCTGTGGTCGTCCTGGGACGTCGTTGCCCATGAAGAAGTCTATGTGGGTAGCTTCGTGCAGCCACACTGACGCACGGTTGTACATCCACATGGTCAAGTTCAGGCGGGCTGACGCATCCTGGTTGTTGTTCAAGTTGTCCGTTACCGTCTGCAGCGGCTTGAAGTCACTGAAGAATAAGTCGCAGAACGTGACCTTTGTGTAGTCTCTGCTTCCCTCGTTGGGGGTCACATAGGCGACTGTTCCGGGATCATCCCCAGGCCTTTCGCCGCACACGTTGTCGGGGTCTCCGGATCCGTCACCACCGCTGCATGTGACCTGGATCCAGAGGTATTTCAGGGTACGGCTCGAAGGGGGTTGAGGATGTCGGTGAACTTGTACGACCACATCTGCGAGGCGGCGTCGAAGATGGACTGGATGTACTGCTTCCTGTCGTTGCCGATTGTAGTGGTGGTAGCACCGAAAACTCGAGCGCAGCATCGCTATTCCAGTCGATATCGGCTTTGATGCCGGCCTGAGAGGCCAGGCTATTGAATTCCTTCCAAGCCTCGGCAATTGGTTTCCAATTGTTACCGCATTGGTCCCATCCATACAGTCGAGTACCTCGAAGGTTCTCAATAGCTATGTCTGATCCATCGTCGTTCTTAAGAGGAGGATACGGCGCGTATGGGTCACTCGCGAAAGTAGGAGCAGTAGTCCAGATTTCGGCCGGATCTGGTGCAGAGTAGGCTGGTAGCCCCGGATTTCCTATATAAATGTGAGCGAACGGTCATAAACGGAGTCGGATTGAACCGCGGCCATCACTTACCAACGGTACCATTGTCGCCACCACTTCCGCCTAGGCATTCGTTAAAGTTGGTATATGCCACGTTGGTCTCGGGGACGACTTGAATTAGATCTGCTCGGCCCAACCCTCCTAAGTTCGCGAAGTGCTTTCAAGACAAACAGATGATTAGAATGGCCAACTAGATATGAAGTCGACAGATGCGGAGCTTACCAAAGTCTCGCCACGGTCGACGCCACTGTAGAGTACCCCTCGGTCTGACCACGAAAACGAGCTGCCACCAGCTGCGCCCCCAGACGCATAGCCGTTATTCTTGTACACTCTGCCGGCACCGGAGTACTTGTTGAGCCAGACAATGTCAGCTCTGCCAGAGTTCTCCACGTCGGCGAAGCGCAGGTTCGCACGGTCCCACGATTCCGCGAACTTGATCTGTCCTGCGTTGAACAGACCAGACGCCCTATTGAGCCAAGCCGTTATCCGACCGCTCTTTTCCATACAAACAGCGTCGGCTCGTCCATCGCCACTGGAGAAGAGAGAAGAACACAATGCGTCAGCTTGGATTCGGGATGGTAACGCTGACATTGACTTGTACTTACTCGATGTCTGCGATGCGCATGCCACGGTCAAACATCGACACGCCCCAGCCCGCAGTACACCCTGTCGAGGCAACAACACCTCGGTTGGTAAATGTGATAGAGTTCGCATTCGAGTCATAACGGTTCTCATAGAGCGTCAGAGCACCGGCTTCGCTTTGCACTAGCACGTCGCATTTTCCGTCGCCGGTCCAATCGGCCAGGTGGATTCTCGAGCGTGGCCCGGGAACCGATAGAGTGATATGGGTGCTGTGTCCCCAGTTTGGCGGAGAATGGATGTTCGTGTTGATCTCATCCACGGTGCCGTTGGAGTAGATCCAGACGAGATCATCAGAGCCAGTGCCACGCATATCGCAGTAGTTGTCTCCGTCTCCTTTGCGTTTCGTGCCTCCTGTCCCTTTATTCTCGAATACGTGGACGTCGTACCAGTCATCTACCTCCTTGAGGTAGATGTAATCGAGCCGGCCAGATCCGTAAATTCGTCCGAACTTGATGTTAGACTGTATTCCGGTATCCGCTTGACCGGCATGTGTGCGACCTGCCGATCGCCATTCGGGCACCTGTTCATCAGATTAGCTGCGCCGACATGTCAAGATGAAACGAGGGTCTCAACGCACGATTCCCCTGCCGTGTCCTCGCTGGTTGACCCATGTATCCACGTTTCCATTGTCTCCAATATATAGGAAGTCGGCTCGATAGCTGGAGAATAGTTAGGAATGGGCGCTTCAGTCGGTTGCAGGACGAACCAAGACTTACTCGCCATTCAAGTCGCCTAGAAAGACGCCTGGCACATCTCCACTCTTGGCGCTGAACACGCTGCCCCTGACGCCGGCATTGCTGCTGAAGCCTTGCCAGAAATGGTCATCAAATTTGCCACCGTTCCGTGAACATTTGACGTCGGTACCACTCGCGAGACAGAAGTCGGCCCTCCCGTCGCCGTCAATGTCTGAACTATAGTCAGCTACTTGTTCGGCGTTACGTTGTATATCTGGGGGAAATTCGTCACTCACCCGCAAAGCGAACTTGTCGTGCTTCTGCATCACTCGCGCCGATGACCTAGTGTATCAAAGCGTCGGTTAGAGATATCAAAGCGAAAGAAGACATGTTACATACCTGGCCAATAGATTCAAACTTCGGGGGATTGCCACCACGGTTCAACGAGACCCAGACAACAGCCTTGTCCTTGATACAGAAGAAGTCGTCAAGGCCATCGCCGTTGAAGTCCGCGAAGGCATAGTCTGTAGAGAAGATGGGCGAGATTAGCAGTCCGTCTATTCCACTGGCCCAGTTGATGTATTAAAACTCACTATTTGCTAAATCACAGACCAGATCGACATCGAAGTTCTTGGGGCTGCCAAAGGAGCCCCCTGCTCCGAGGTTCTGACGAAACGTCCAAGTCATCTTACGACTGGCGTCGATGTCGACCAAGATCAGGTCGTCCAGAGACTGACTGCGGTCCGCGTTCTCGTCACCCTTGACAACGTTCGCGAAGAAGACGTAGTCCGGGATGGATCCTGGAACACCACTATAGGAGGCGTTTTTGTTGATCCTCGCCGACTGAATGATACCTCGGTCGACACTATAGTGGACATAGTTACCGTCGTCATGTCCGCTGCCTTGCTGGGTCTTTATCGGTCCAGCGGCGGTTCCGGTAATCTTTCTGCAAGTCGTTGATTTCGTAACCTCGGCATCGTTGACCGTGCCGTCGTTGATTGGCGGTTGTATCCTGTCTACCACTCTGCTGATAGCGTTCCACCAGACCGCCGCGAAGATCTTATAGCCCTCGTCGGTTGGGTGCGTGCCATCGGCTAGCTGATTCATACTTATAGCACTGTGGACATCGGCCACGGCGATCCTATAACCGCGATATGTATTCGCGACTAAGTTGATGTACTGCTGGCTCGTTGCTGCCGCACAGGCTTCGACAGCTGCGCCTTTGCCGCTCTGGACTATCGTCGACAGTATAACTGTTGTGTCTGGCAGGGTCTCGAAGATTTCATCGATCATGGACTTCATATTTGTGGTGGTAGTCGCAGGGCTCCTAAGATCAAGGCAATCATTTCTGTTCTGGGCCATGAGCTTGGGCGGGCATGACGTGAAGGGGGGCCGGGGGGGCGGGGGGCAGGGCATTGACTTACGTTCCGGCGTTGATCAATATGAGATTCGGCTTTAGATTGGCACTTTTCGTAAAGGCTCCGTGAACCTGATTGACATACCATCCCGGATGTCCCTCATTGTCCTAGAAGTCGAGAATGTTAACCCCGAGAACCTGTTCGTCAAATACCTCTCGTTTACTTACGTTATCAGCCATTGTTCCATCGTTCTTCGAGCCAACCATGTTCACCTTCCACCCCATGTAGCGCAACTGGTCGCGCAGCCACTTGCGATAGCCGTTGCCGTCAGACGAGTACATACCCTCGGTGATCGATGCGCCGAGAGGCATGACTCTCAAGTAGAAATCCTGCGCTTCTGAAATGGAAACGGTGTCGTCATCTCTTGAGGTAATGAACGATTGAATGTCGGTATGGTTACTCTCGTTAACTGGGTACTCCTCCCATGCCGGATTGGCTATATACACGTCAGGACCGCTACCATCGCTGTAAAGGGACGGGCCGTCTGGCGAGTCCCAGACCTCGGCCGTGACAAGGCATTGGAGCGGAAAAAGGAAAAGAAGGGGTTGCAGATGCCGCATGTTGACTGGTATGAAGCGGACTGGAAGGGATGACTGTAGCAGTTGCGGTGACTGAATCGAGGCCAGGATATTGGAGAGCATCCGCCATTTTATATCTCGGCCTCCTAAGAGGGTACCACATATCCAGCTAAGAGTCTCGTGTGATCCTCATAACTTCAGAAGCTCTGGACCGGCTACAATCCCATGCGAGCATAATGGAGTGCTCTGTTAATTCGTCGAAAATGTAATTCGCCGACACGGCCTTCACGATGCTTAACACGAGAAATTAGGCAGGCAAGAATAGATGTTCTAGATCATATCGCCCTATCGTATCATCCTGCCACTATACTAAATTCTGCCCTATCGTGCTTTGATCTTGCATCAGACCCGCCACTTTGGTCCGGTCCATATTAACGATATCATGCAGGGATTTCGGGAAATTCCATCAAGTATTAATTACACTTCTGCATACGTTCCAGCCCTACGACAATAGCGAGCATGTGACACTAAAATACATTAGGTATGACTGCAAGGGGAGGAGTAGATAAAGAAGACAGGATCTGAATCGATAATTGCTTGGTACTAGTTGTGACAGTCACTTAGAAGCAAATAGCATAGGATAGGCAGACAGAATCGATCAAAATACTACTGCTATCAATAGGTCGCCTAGTAGTAGCCTTTGTGAAACATACCCACTCACCCGCGCATGACAAACACGATGTGCCAAGTCTTTGGATGGTCTATTATGGGCTACAGCCCGTTGGTAGGTATGGAGTAATGTACATAAGAGGCACAGCATTTACGTGTAGGTACTCAGTAATGCATGTTGATTTCCTAGCGCTAGTTATCTTTGTCATACTGTACTGGTTTGGGTCACCCCTAACACTAATACGTCTTAGCCCATGCGCGCAAAGGCTTCATCCCTCGAAGACGCGGTTCCACGAGCCGCGGTCGATGGCACACTGCAGTTCGCACGCGATGCCCCGGAGCTCGTGGTGTGTCGTTAAAGGAATCATTGTGACGAGCGAGGCGAGTCCGGCAGGACGCTGGGGTCGCGCTCTGAAGGCCGTGCCTACATGCTGCGCGCCTTGTACGCGCGGAGGTACAGCAATATATTCCACGGCGATTTGGGCTCGCCCAACCTGTAAATCGCTATGACCATTACTAGGTAGCCCCCAACAGAGAATATCGACATTGTAGACGTTCTTGTTTTCAATGGCCATCAAGTTTCTCTCAGTCTGGCATCACTGCTTAAGCGTCTTAGCAATAAGAGCAACTTTATCCACCATGATCATATCTAGACCAGCGTCTCTCTGTATCTGTTTGTTTCGATAGGCAGTTAGCCAAGAAATATCGCGACATCGATCCGATAGCATCTTTCAGACCGGCCCGTATTGCGGAAGAATATGACTCAAAACTCACCAGGACATTCTCTGGTATGCTATTTTGCGGGCCATAAGAGGCACAGAGCAGACCAGAACGCTTGATATCGCCGATAAGTTCCGGACAAAGCATCAGCGGCTCGGAGGCCAGGCAAATGCCGGCCAATCCCCACGTTTTGGCAAAATGCAGCCCTGCCTGCACACTTGCAACTCTTCTCTCGAAATCGTTAGTAGGCAGCTTACCGCCGTTGGAAATGAACAGCACAGGGTATGCTTTTTGCTTGATAGAAAGCAAGATGCATATCTCCGGAGTGAAGGATGAGAGTATTATGGGTCGTCGATCGGCGAATCGATGGATTTGCTCTAGGACTGTGTCCACGAAGAGGTTGATCTCAATAGCGATAGGTGCAACACCGGCGTCGTGGGCCTCGTGAAGCCTTGGGTACTCTGGTGGTATTTATTAGGGTAAATGAGTCAAACTTCGGCTGTCGTAACTCACTAATCTCGATATTGAAACCAAGGCTCGGTGGGAGCCTCTGAAATAGCTCTAGTAATGTCGCCAGTGGCTCTTGGATGACATCCCCACGGATGTTGGGCTTCATGGTTTTCGACTTAAAATCAACAGTATGCTTTAGTCGATCTTTTATAAGGAAAGTACCAACGTCTTTCTGTCCGTCAAACGACCGTGTTCGTCGGACCACTGCGCTCTTACCGATCATCGTCCGCTCGTCAGGTGCAATCAGAGGGTTTCCATAAGGTGTCTGGACGCTGCTGGCATACTTATACTGGTCAATTGTTAAGTCGTGAATAGGTATGTCTGTCCCTGTCTCGCTTAAGGAGAAGTCGTGGTAAACAACGACCTGCAGGTCCCTAGAGACCTGGGCATCTAATATCCTTGTCAGTCTCAGTATGGCTTATCTACAATGTTGAAGATGCGTACCAAACTGTGGGCTGTTAGTAACTGAACGCATACTTGGCTGCTTGATGAAACGTACCTCTACAAATGTAGCCCCATGGTCCGCTGCCATCATAAAGGACTTTTTTGTGTTGGGTTAGTATGAGTACACAAAATGAGAGTTGCCCCGACTTACGCCAATCGTATTCTCGCCTAGCTGAAGTTGGCTTTGGTCTGCAATATTTTGACCAAAACCTGACTAGACGTTAACTTATTTTTCTTGTGTGATGAGTGGTTAGGTACGAACCTCGATGCCCAACCAGCGTCATCTGGCCACTCTCATGCGAGGCTAGATTTGACATTGGTATCCGGGTCTGAAGGTAGCCAAAGGGTCGGGCAATGATATATGTCAGTAAAACGGTGCCAATTGTCTCTTGTGAGTCTGGGCTCAGTAATATGATTGTGTGCTCCCTGATCAAACTTTCACGCTGGTGCCTACACAAAGACTTGTTACTATGCAGAAAGACGGCACCAGCCGCTAGTAGAGAGGGATATGACTGCTCGATTAAATCATCCTTGAATAGTCTGATGAGCAGTTGTGGTTCGGTCTCTGCATCTAGCTGGAAGATAAGAGGTTTGCTGGACTGCTCTTCTAGAAGTGGCAAATTGATGGCTTGGTATTGCTCGTTCCTCTGGTTCACTGATAATTTCAAATGATGCATGTTTGGTACGGACCGACCCGGAGGCATCTTATCAGATGTGCCCAGTAGTCGAACTGGAGATCGATCATTCGTCAGTTGCATACTCCCAAGGTAGATCACCAAAGTATGCTTCGGGGAGTCGCCGTCAGCAATGGCTAGCGGGGCGTTGGATGAGGAGTTTGCAGGTGGTATAGTCTTGGAATCTATCAAGTGCCTTGCTGGTGGGTTGGCTGACTTTGGGAGAAGTGTGGCTACTGCCAAATGGCCGCGATGTACCGCATGCTTCCTTGCTGTCCAGGCTGAACTATCTATCAATGATGGGTTGGCTCCCGCCTTAAGAAGCAATTCAACCACTGAGATATGACCGCGCGCGCTAGCATCCATTAGTGGAGTGCGCCCATTGGAATCGCCAATGTTCAAGTTCAAGTCATCTGAAGCGCACGCGTTGATCAGCACCGTCATATAATCATATCGGCCAGCTCGGGCCGCTAAGTGGAACGCGGACTGCCCCTGAGCCGTAATATACTTGGTATCAGCCCAGTCGGACAGCTTTTCAACAAGAATGTCATTTCCTAGCCTGATTGCTAAGTTAAGACAATCTGCAGCGACAACATTGACTTGGTGTGATTTACTGTGCCTGAAATTGACGGGGAGGATGTCGAAAAAGCTTGTGACGACCGAGGTGTGTCCTTCGATGGTGGCGAAGTGTAAGGGCGTCAATCCCTGCTTGTCCTTTGATAATATAGAGCCAAGGAGCAAAGAATTACATTTCTTTTCGTCAAAAGTATTGCGAATCGCGGTGGAAATATCGAAGCCACTCTTCGTAGCATAGTGCAGCGGCGAGTGTCCCATAGCATCTGCCTGGCATAGAATCTGAGAGACTGTCTCATGCTCGTTAGCAAATATTTCGTATACTACTCGAGATACAGATTCGAAATTATCTGCTAGACTCTTGAGTACAGAGACTGCTGGAGGGTGGTGTGAAGGGACCCGAAGACTGCAAAAAAGAACTGCTAGGCAGTGATGATCAAGACTAGAAGCAAATCTTGACGCCAGTACCATCAAACATTCCCAACTATGTCGCATCGCGAGCCCCCTGAAGAGGGAACGGTGAAAATCTGGTTGTACGCCTTGGTTTTGATCAAGGTAATCCCTCAGAGCATCCGGAGAGTCATGCGTGATGGCTTCCACGAGCGTAGAGTCTAGACCATGAAATGGGTGCGTCTGGTTAGCAGCAGCCGACAGCAAAGTGGCGGACACTTCAGAAGCCCGACAACTGTCCATCTCATCTCGTATAAGTTTCTCAACATTGACTCTGGTCATATTAGCAACCTCTTGCATTTGACACCACGCGGACAACACAGCGTCGGGATCGACACCACCATGGGAGCGAGACTTGTGTAGCCTGGCGAAAATGCGATCAACTGCCTCATGGTTGACATGCTCGAACCATTGTAGCTTCTGTAGACCACTCTGAAGATCTAAAATGGCCACCTGGGTATAGCGGAGGACGTCCGAGCCAAAGGTACGCGATAGTGATGCAGCCGCAGGAGCAGGTCCGGGTGGCATTACCAAGTGGGAGGAGAAGAGTACGTCATGGCGCTGCATTAAGGAAAGATACAGAGCAATTTCAGCGGATTGTATTCTCGAAAAAGCGGTGATAAGACTCTGCTTCACGTGAGTGGCGCTTGTGGGCGCATCGTTGCTGACGGGGGGAGCCTTGATCAGCTGCTTCAACCTGTCGTAGTGAATGTAGAGGTCATCCCATTCTGGGACAGTATAGCTGTGGAAGTTCTGCCCAAACCGCATAGCTGAGGATGTTGAACGTCGTAGCTGTCCCTAGTTTCCTGACGTCTCACCCGAATGATGGATCAAATATTAGTAATCAGTGAACGAGGATCGCGGAATGGCGAATGAGGCGGGGATCACGAAGGATGGCTGCGATTTCGTTGGTGGCGCTGTAGTAATGTTGACGCACTGACTCCTGAGTATGTATGAGGTACAAACGCAAAGGCCATTTTGGTCTGAGCTTGTGTGGTACGTTACACCAAAAGATTAGTATTATGTCTTACAGCTGACATGGAGATCTGGGTAGCGCTGCTCCTCCTAGCTTCATACATTCAATAATTGTGCCACGCCATGGACCCTTTATCCCTTGCAGCGAGCATTATTGCCATCGTCACTCTTGCAAACGCAGTAACAGCTGCCATATCGGACCTGCGCTCAACGTGCAAAAGCCTGCCGGGTCGGCTGCACGCTGTGCACAATGAAGTCGCAGACCTTGAACTCGTCCTGTTTCAATTGGCAGAACTCATCAAAATGAGGGCATGTTTACCCGACTCTGAAGGGTCTGCCATCCCCCATCTACTGAAACAGGCGCGCTCGAAACTCCACGAAATACACGCCATAGTGCATACTTTAACAGCAGCCTACTTAGCAAGTCGAAGTCCGCTTACCGGTGCGAATGTGTGGCGCAAAGAGCAAGGAAAGCTGCAGACTCTACAGGAAGACATACGAACAGTCAAATGCAGTCTGAATATCATGCTCGGCGCATCAAACTCGTATGCCGACAGTCGACCCTTCATGGCTGAGTGACGCATTTAACACTGACTATCTCAATGCAGACAAGACATGCTCAGAATCCGTCTGGATGTCCAGGCCATTTCAGCCGTCACTACACAGTCGTCGGAAACCCAGATAGCCTTGAGTGAGAGGTTTCTGGCAACCTTATCGGGTGTGGATGAACGGATTGCCCGTGTTGAGAATCTGCTCCAGAACCAGGCTCATCAGCTACACTCAAGTCAATTCATGCAGGTTGGATCGCTATACCAAAGTGTGCGTCCTGAGCCGAAACGGCCGCTGCTTCAAGCGCAACAAGATTTCTTAAATTCAGTCGAAATGAATGACATGGGGGTCCGCGTAACCCCCTATATCATCTCTTGCCGAGCGGGTTGTCCCTGTTCATGTCACCTACAACGCAGATCTTCTACTCCTCACTTTCTTAGCAGTCTACTAGGACGATTAACAATCGGGACCGCTGGAGTACCAGCACTGAACGCGAAATGTGACGACGATACGTGCAGAGGATCACCGATTCGCCAGGTCAACTTAGAGTATTGGTTCCCACTCGGCTTCTGGTCTACCATTATCCGGATGCAAGTGACTTACGGGCTGAATATGGGCCCTACTCTGAACTTGGAAACGCTAAGGCGAGTACCAGACTCGGCAATGAGTGTTAACTTTGCTGTCGATGGTAATATAGAAGGACTCAAACATCTTTTCCGACAAGGCCGATCTTCTCCAAGAGATGTTAGCACAACTCGAGGGTATTCACTGTTACGATGGGCGTTGTATTCCAAGCAATACGCCACTTGCATCTTTCTAATTCGCGCTGGCGCAGATTCAAGCTACAGGCCAATTGCAGCTAGCGACAATAGTCCTCGCATTAAAGCCTGTCATTTTCTGCTTGAAGGTGGTAATTCGGAGGACACCAACGAGGCGTTGAGGACTATTACTAACGGCAGCGAGTATCTTGACGACTTCATCGAAGACTCCAGATTTACCCTGACTCATAAGATAGTCCTAGGTCTATCGCTGAAGACTTTGGAGAAGGAACTTATCCTTCACCCCGAAGATATCGGCATCCAAGATAGTATGGGCAGGACGCCGTTAGCTTGGGCTGGCGCGCGAGGCGATAACCGCTCGGTAGTCACGTTACTGAGGTATGGGGCGGACCCAAACATCATGGATGTTCAACTCTCTGGTCCCTTGTCAAATGCTGCAGCACAGGGGCACACAGCATGCGTTCTGCTTCTTCTCGATGCAGGTGCTGATCCCGAGCCTGCACTTCCTCCTGGAATCCAGAAAGGCAGTCCGTTAAGTGTTGCAGCCAGGAATGCCAAGGACCCCCTCCTAGCAAAGAGGCTTCTTGATTTCGGTGCCAACGTCAATTCGTGCACAACTGACGGGAGGACTCCTTTGTTTCATGCGGCCAAGAACAATGATACTCGCCTAGCCATATTGTTGTTAGAGTATGGGGCTGACATCAATTACATTTCAGTCGCAGGGGAATCACCCTTGACGATGTCTATTATCCATAACAGCCATAACGTTCTCCGTCTGCTCCTGGAGCGCTGGCACGAGTACTCGGTGTGCCCCCGGCTCAAGGGCCCTCATCTCCTAGAAATTACAGCATCGTATGCCAACTTTGAAACACTCCAGATCCTAGCTGATACCGATCACTTCCGCCATAAATACGATAAGCATTTCACAATCGGAGATTTCAGGTCCAGGCTAACCGAGCGCCCGGGCATGTCAGAAAAGCTGGCATTGGCCTTTGATGAGCTTCTCAGTATCATTAATGCGGCGCCGTGTGCCCTGGAAAGCGACCTCAGTCCAGTAGAAGGGGCCTTCTTCTCATGCTTATCATCGCGAAGCAGCACCTTTGACCAGAGCTTTGAACGGTCTTGTCCGGTGGGTTTGCAATCGGATGATTCTGATGACGCTGACGAGTTATTCCAAAACGCCCTTCCTTGATGGTTGAAAGGCAACGGCTATCCCTTTGAGCGCATTAACATGTCTCAATTTGCTTAAAATATTTTAGAATAATTTGTGAAAAGTTTAGCTTATGCTTTACATTTTATAAGAACTTGAATAACAAAGCAACAGTTGATTTTTACTAAAGCCTATTATATTAAAAAGATGCACTTATAACCTGTTTTACTCTGTAAAGATATCAAGGTTTCAATTTATAATGATTTAAAAATGTATGCCCGGATATTAACCTTACTGCTTTGGCCACAGCCTAAATCTCCTTAACGGCCTCGCCTTTGCTAGTCTATAGCATAATAATGTTAATGGAGGCTTGCGTTCCATCTGCTGAAAGTGAACTGTGTCGAGAAGTCACTTCATGTACTGTACATGACAAGGGGTACGGAGGGACACTGGTGTACCAGTTCATGTATATAATGAGGTCTTCCCACCCTACTCATGATGTAGAATAGCTAAATGTAACGCTCATATACCTATCATTTCACTACCATCAATCGCATTGTTGGAAAAGAAGGGTGTGTCTATGTTTCGCGGCTATCCTCGCTGTCACACTTTACAAGCTTGAATCTGCCGAAGGTTTAACATACACCTCATCTGTCATTCACTTCGGCGGAAACCCTTACCGAAGGGTCACCAGAACCTTATTCATTCCAGCTAGGAGGAAGAAAGCCCTTCAATATGTCGAACACATTAATCACTGAACCCCTTTTGTATCATCTCACGCCTGCGGAGCAGGCCATTGCAGACCGTAATATCCAAGACCGAACTCTCTCGTCCTCCCGCCTAAAGACACTCTGTATATATACTAACCGATCGCAACCATTATATACAGTGATGCCGGTTTACAACTACCCCTCCAAGAGCCGAAGCGCGCCACAATAAGGCAAGAGGCGTCTTCATACCAAGTGTTTTGATTTTGCCATGAGTTATGAGTTTGGGGTATGGAATGTCCTGGTAAGCATTTCAAGTATTTTAGCGACAAAACTGGTTGTGACGTTGGCGATAGTAAGAAACCTAAAAACGCCCTGGATGAGACGAGAAGCGAAGTTTCGAAGAGACAGTTAGCTGGTATGGAGAGCCATGTCATTTGAACCAACTCAACTATGTAGATTTCTACTTGCTAGTGTTGTAAACGCTGGCTAATATAATACATTAAGTAAAGAGCTGTCTAATATGGGTATTTCGATTTTCTTTTTTTCGCTCAGTAACATTATTGTTTTCCCCTAGGGTTGCTATTGCTCTTTCTGTTTCTGTTTCTGTTGCTGTTGATGTTGCTCTCTTAGCAAGTTATGGACGTGCGCGACTATTGGGTCTTCCTGCACAGTAGGAAAAGCATCGGGCACAAGCAGGGCCATGAGATATCGTTCTTGCGGTGCTATTTTCCGGCTATTAGATAATGATATACCAGATTCGAACAAGGCAGGATTTTACTCACTAAACCACTGTGGCATGCCATTGGGGCCGCCTACGTCTATTTCGCCCGTTATGAACCAAGCCGAATACGTCTGGCCCTTTCTACGCCACCTAAGTTCCAATCGAATGTGCCTTATTCCTTTCTCGGAGAAACACAGTTTGAAGACCATATACTCGCCAGGGGGCGGATCCTCGCTGTTGGAAATCACACCGACACGAAAGTCTTGGCCAATATTCAAGTTATATGAGTACATCTCAACGCAGTCACGGGGTTGTAGCGGCCGTGACCGATATACCGGGCCTTCCAAAATCTGGCCCGCCGCGACGAATAGGACGGCTCGTGCGGTTATTCGATCGCATACTCCATCATTAATCAGCGTGGGAACGTTATGACTATCACGAGGGTCTATCAGTCGAGCGACGACGTAGAACGGTGTCATCAGTGGGATGAATTGTGGCGGTTTGATGATTAGATCGATGAATAACTCGTTACGGCCCAACGAAGCCTCTAGGCTTCCTCGATCTTTCAAGTATGGTCGTCCCGTCATTTTTAGTTCCTGTGTGTGGAGATCTTGACGGTGCTGATAGAATATAGTCCGGTCGCACAGAATACCTGAGTTCCGTACACATGAAGAGTCGTTCGCTGATATGTTTATTAATGCTTTAACCTGCTTGGTGCTGTAGCCAATCGCATAATAGATTCTTTTTTCTTTTCTTTTTGAAATATGTTTTGTGAATGTTTGGTCAGATAGTACTTGAAGTTGAGAAATACTTGTATAGTGATGATCTCATGTGCTGGCTAATGAAGACCCTACTAATGAAACCAAGAGGAGTAGTTCTTGGGGCGTGTCCTAATTTTTGACGGGATAGGGATACGACTGACGGTATCGTCAAGAGGAGACAGGGCCAATGGCAGCTACGGACATCCGCAACTCCCCATACGCTCAGTACACTGCCGACTTGCAAGGAAGCACGACAAGGCAAAAGTGACGCACCGCCGAACACTAGAGCTAGTAGGTGAGGTACTAGGTAGAAGTTCGGCGAATAGCCAGGAAGCTACAGATTCAATTCACGAGCAACCACGATACATAGGTCAATAGAAATCCCTGGAAACAAATGTGCACAAGGCTGCCTTCTCCGTGAGTGGCCATTTCCAGCGCCAAAGAAATACCAAGTGGCGGATGGTTAGATTTAGTCGTATGTATCAGAAAAGAAAACGAGTATATGGGAATATCAGCAACACGTTCCGTTCGAGTCCTAATCTTGCTGGTTTTTTTCAGTGCTTGGTTTGATTTCATGCGGAACTCCTAAAATTTGGACGTTAAGAGCTTCTGACTTAGCCAATAAACATATGTACATGAAGCTTCTAGCCATTTAGTCTAAACTCCTACTCTAGCCTCATTTCCCTTCACTCCTCTTACAATCCCGACCAGCAGGCTATGTAGTACATCATTCGAGTAGGCTTCATATCCCTTTTACCAAAGGTGGCTGATGTATCGGCGAGATGGCTAAGAACTTGCCAAAAGCTTCTGCTGGCTCCTCAACGATACCAGCACGCCTCGCAGCTATTGAAAGGACATAGTTGTCCATAATATGGTTCTGAAATCTAGGATTCGCGGCGTATTCCCGCAGCAACTCGACGGTTCCTCATATATTGAGTAAAACAGCGTGAAACACAGGCGCTCAACAGTATCTCGTCTTCGCACTGACATCAGCGAGGCATTGCAGAAGACATTCCAATAATGGGCGTCTGCTAGATTCATCGTCAGGCTTCCTGACTTTAATTACGCTGTGAAAAGTAATCCTGCGTGTCCGGAGAGTAGGAATATATAGCGCTCGCGTTCTTTCTTGGCAGTAAAATATTTGGCACGGCACATCCACTTCATAATTAAGCGAATAAATTAAGTCAGTGAAGTCTGCCGCAGTGCCTTCCTGTTTATGTGGTGTTCAGAAAGTTGAGAGCCGCAATCTCAATGAATACTATTAGTACTTCTCATTGACCTTAAATTTGTAGCTGAGAAGTTGGCTGCGGCGTGAATAGGGTTGGTTGAAGAGCTTCGATCTCAATCTCTGCAGTACCGGAGAGATAATTGCGACTCCGTATTAAAACAGCGGGGTGCCCATGTGCTGCTATGGTCTTTTTTGCTCGCTTCTTTTCCCCTATTTTCTGCCGATGTCGGATTTTCATGTGTTATGCTCTCGGCCACTGATGGATAGTAAAAGGTAGAAAGTTGTGTTTAGAGATATAGCTTGCGACTGTCGAGTTATATCCCACAATTCTGCGGCTCTCCAGCTCATAGGCCGGCTTCACCATGAGCATGTACAACACGCACAGGTAGCGCCACCAGGCCTACTATCGGGTCTTTGCGGTCGTCGCCGAGGGGAGAAGTATGCGCCCTTATTTCTAGACAGGAGAAGCCTAGGTATTAGCAATATGGACCGGGCGTGTATTGGTTCCCTGTGAGCGTCATCGGCATGTATAGCTGCTTGAAAATGATGGGTAGTTGCGGAATCACCAAGGGGCCCAATGACGCCACGCTGCGCACAGTCTGTTCGTTGTGTGTGTCTAATGCGCTTGCGCGCCTTTCTTGAATGGCCGTATCGTCATTTCTTGTAATTCACCCCCCAGCAGGTCGATAAGTTGTGAAAAATTTCGCGATGTTCACATCCAATATCTTTAAGGAGACCGGCTTTATCAAGAAAACGTCTGTGCCTGCATCCCGCGACGCCACTTTATCCTTTCCCCAGTCCTGACCTGTCACCATAAAGATAGATGACCTGCACAGCGCGTTCTTCTCTTCGTATGTGCGAATCGTACGGGTTGCTTCAATACCATCACAATTCGGCATCTGGAGATCCATTAACAACAGAGTAAAAGGCTCTTTGGCTTCGACTCCCTTCATGAATTGCTCAATTGCTATATTCCCATCCTCAGCTGTGGCGAATGGAATTTTGCGCTTAGTGCAGAACATCTTGAGTATTTGGAGATTGATCGGATTATCGTCAACGAGTAGAGCCTTAACCGGCCGATCACCGCAGTCGCACTTTAACGGTAGAGCGTCTGGAATACCAAGCCCGACAATCTTTGCAGTTGGGATAGTACCAACACTCATGCCATTTACGGGCAAGGCCACTTTTCCTGACTCCCGACGAGCAGTCTCGTCTGCAAGTTCCTGATACATTATATCTGCTTGCAGTAACATTTGCTTCAATGCCTCGGTATGTAACGGTCCGCTCGCAGGAAAAATGCCCGGTCCTAGACAACTTTCGGCGCCAGTCGTGGATTTTCCATACACAATTATGACAGCGGAAGGATAAGCAACTCGCAACTGGTCGATATCAGAGTCGGCAAAGACGAGACCGGGATCGGAATTGGTATGTCTTTGGAACTTGTTAAGCTCAAGGTATCTCGTTATATGATCAGCAAAATGTGTATAGGTCGTCCCGCTAAATTTCCGATGGAACGTCTGTGGTAAATGTCGAAGTTCAATCTCAAGTTCGTCTTCGGAATCACCAGGTGAATCAAAAACAGAATGGTTAAACTCGACCCGGAAGTGCGACCCAAGCTCTGGCGAAGACGACATCAACTTAACTGTCCCCTGTAAAGAAGTAGCGATTTGTCTGGCTAGAGTAAGTCCAAGTCCAGCTCCGGGCTTGAAACTGTTCACTCTATAGAAAGGCTGGAAGATAGCACTGTGATCTTGTATTCCAATTCCTAAACCGTTATCTGCAATGTCGAAAACCAGTTTTGCTTCATTCTTAATGTCCCGCATTGTGAATATGACAGTCCCCAAGGGCCGCCCAGCAACTGACTGAATAGCGTTCAACAGTATTTCCTGGAGGCAATCTTTCAGTAGATCTGGATCTGTAACTACAGAACAGGGGTGACTCAGTTCGTTGCGAAACTCGACGGAAATTCCGTCGAGGTGGTCCTGCATAATATGCGACATTGTTTCAGGGAGGATATCGCCCTCGAGGCGACCTAAGTCATACGGGCTATGGCATTTCCGGCGGTTACTCTCTGCCCATGTATTGTATTTAAGGATGCTATTGACAGTCCTCATTAACTCTTGTCCAGAGTTTCGTATTGTGCCAATACAGGCGGCTGGCGAGACAGTAGCACCATTAACACCATTATGTAGCGAGAGTCCCCGTGCGGTGAGCTCCTCGGCAAGGAGTTCTGTCGAGGTAAGTACACCGTGGATAGGTGTTCGTAGTTGATGAGTGATTCCACGTAGAAATATCTCCTTTGCCTCTAGAGCCTGCCGAAGCAGTCGACTTTGAAGAGCAACTTCCATTATAGCTGCGGCTTCGAAGATGAACCATGCGTCAAAATCGTCAAGGACGTGATGTATGTCAAGACCTGATACAACAACATATTTCTCAGAACTTCCGCAACGCGCGACAGCCGCACGAACAGTCTGTGTAGGCTGCAGCTGATCGAAGTTTGAAGTTATAATTGTCTGCTCGATTAGTGCAGTGTCCTCCCAGAGGCCCCCTTCGACATCCGAAAGCTGAATTGCAGACCGGCCCTTTACAGGCACTTGGCCATCTGATGCGACCTGGAGTGCTACATGAGCCCCGGGGTAAGCTTGCCGAATGATATCTGCTGAACTCTCTTCATAACCTTCGGCATCGGCTTTCGAACGTAATATCACAAGGAGATCTGACATTTCTTGCCTCTTCTTCAATCGGCGCTGCTGGGTATGACTCGCGATGGCGGTACTGATGAGCTCCGAAAAACTTAGAAGGGACTCACGTTGGGCCTATGGAAATGATCAGTAAGAGTCTCACGAGATTTAATAATTGCAACAGTAAAAGCGGACACCAAGTCAACTCACCTTTCCCAAGGGTTCCTGTAGAGTGTCGGAGGCCACGCATAAACTGCCTAAGGGGATTTCAATCCCATTGTCGGCCATCAACCGCAGAGGCGCACCCGCATAACTTGTCAAGCCACCGACCCCACCATGCGGGGAATTCCGAAAACGCCAGTCTTTAGACATATCTAGGACCATGAACACGCCGTCGAGCCTTTGATTGATGGTATGGGAGCACGTGCTTTCCCTGCGAGGCAGAACTGCAAGCGGCAAATTCACGGCAGCCAGTCGTCTGTAGGTGGACTCATTGACAATACCAGCGATGGCATATTCCCAGCCAATGACCTTGTGCGCACCTCGAACCAAAGTGTCGATTTCGGCCACAAGACGCTCATCTTTCTCGATATGTGCTGTATGATACCAGAGCAGCGTAAGTCGCAGGCGTTCGTTGCGCGCCAGCGTCGGGACGAGATATGCGTCCGGAAAATCAACGGGCGAGGGTGGCGCAAGAGCCTCCCCAGACTCGCACGGCGCAGGATAGTGCTGCTCATGGACTTTCTGGTCGAACGCCGGAATTGGCTCCTTAGCATGAACTTTATCAAGTATAGGTCCTACAGCCGTTGGTGGCGGTGGTAGTTGCTGGAGGAGGAGCTTGGAGGAGTGCGTGGACCCGCTCCGCGGGAAATACGGCCTCATCACGTCAAGGTGCTCACGCTTCTCACGCTCATCGTGCGCGCTTTGCACCATTGGCATTGCTATTGCCATGCCCATCTCAAGTCGCTATCACGAGTGCGGATGCGGATACGGGTGCAACTGCGACTGCGATTGCACAACCGTCCGACCGTGAAATACACATCACTAGCTAATCTGAAGAGTCTAGTACCGTTGGATGGTATGTCTACGGGAGTCGGATGCGTGGTTTGGAAGTGCGAGGAAAGCTTTGGTACCTATTTGATCTCGATCTCGGTGGCAAGGTGGCAGGCAAGGTGGACTAGCTTGCATATGCCCTCTAAAACTTACACCGGGTAGACTAAGTACTAAGTAGGCACTGAGTAGGTACCTAACCCAATACACTACAAGGACGCATCTTTAGACTGCTAAGCTAAAAGTCCACCAACACAGGCTTGTTTGGGAAACAACTGCCCATTGTACAGTACTTACATCGCCTACATACCTAGGTACCTAAGTAGGTAGTAAGTGTAACGTCTAGCGTGTCGCCGCCGGGCCCAGAAGCAAGCGCGTATAACGTCAACCAATCACTAACCGGATGCGTTCCACCTATTGGGCCAGAACCTTCTACAGTCAGTGTGTGTGGTGTATAAGTAGTTCTCTCCAATACTGTCAGGCCTCCCGGGCAGACTGCCGGGGCAGACCGAGGGTAATGAATCGTACGTTATTGTGTTATCGATTAGATGCATGGCAATGATGGCATGCTTACGTTTGATCTTGGTTCTGAAAGCTCGGCAATCTTGTAATCCTGATGATGATTGTTTACATCTACCTAGGTTAGGTATGTACCTACTTACTGTAGATACTCCATTTAACCGATGGCTGCCTATTCAAATAACTAATACAGATGTACATATACTGCTTTCATTAGGTATCACAGTTCTATATTCGACGAGACGAGACTTATGAAACATTTGATAACCGTAAAATAAATTAGATTTACTTCGTATTGTTCTGTGCACGAAGCCATATAAGTTTTTAGTTCACAGTGGACTGCAGCGGAAATGAATCCCTGTATACCCTCACCAGAAAGCTACCTAACAGTAGGTAATCGTGCTACGCCCCAATTAAGCGGACTACACTGCATCAGGTAGGTACTTAGCTTATGCTTGGGCCAATGGCGCCCTACAAGATCTCAGAACGCCGCCGGCTGTTGACTCTGCACCGCCACAATGAGTATACGTCATTTTCAACAGATTCGCCACAACTATCTATCCCTGTAATTGCAGTATATTTAGGATACCTACCATATTATTACCTACCTAGCGTTTCAACTCTACTAGAGCATTACCGTAACACTGGCGGCCTCAAAGGCACGGACTTGACCGTCGGAAAAGGGCAGAACTCGCAAAAAACCTACGCACCGCGACGATAATCCAACAAACACATCCGGACCGACCTGGAGGATTGCATCATTTCAGGCAATAGCAGCCACTCCACCCATTTACCTCCTCTAGATCTATTATCCCGTAACCCATACGGGCCTGTGCCGTTGCTCATGATGTTAGACTTGAGAGTAGAAAACAGCAGCCTTGAACGGCGTACGTTTTGGATTGGGCGAGCTTTACGATTTGGGCTAATTTTTACTTGAAGAGAGGGGAGATAGTTCACGATGGTATATCCGCACAGGTGCATTTTAGCGCTTGATCCCAGTTGATCCCCGTGGACGTGTGAACAATACGCCCGAGCGCCTTCGTCAGATTGAGCAATATGTCAGCAATCGCGGACGCCCCTTGGCGATGCACAGTGCCATCCGGGAGGAAAAGCATGAGAAAGATGAACCCTACGACCGAACGTGCATTTTGGCCTTCGACCCCTTCCCAAGCTGGCTTTACGGAGTGGGGACTACCAATGGCATCAAGAATCGGTCGCCCCTTTTTTATCAGCTCTCGGAGCACCATCCAGCAGACCCGGTTCAAAGACATGTAATCGAAGGACTGCTCCAATGTCTCTGCATCAATAGCCTGTGCAAGCCGTAAAAATGGATTGTAGGTATCGGAGGATGTTGGGTTATCTTCTTTGCGTCCGCCAACCTTGTCCCAACCGTGATGAAAGCATGGCCTCACGGCTTTGCCGTTGTACCAACGTAGCTTGGTGTCAGTCATAAGGCGCTCCAGATCTTCTTCGCTCAAACCCTCCACCTTGCGATCGACGAAAGCGTCAAGGATCCTCTCGGATACCTTTAGGCTAGGTGTGAGAAACTTGACTCTTTCGTGACGGATTGGTTGTGAAAGGGATCGAGCATCACTGGCTAGGTTGACGATAGAGTTCCCCCCAGCTAACATCAGGTTTTTGAGGTATTGGCCAGACTTTGGCGCTGTGCCCACCCATAAGTCGCCTCGATGCAGGGTAGAAAAGGCATCCATGTCGGGCCAGCTACCTGTTGGGACGAGACCTTCTTGTACAAACGCAAAGTACAGTCGAGCGCAAGCCATGGGTAGTGAGATGGAGTTGGCAATCACGATTGAAAGGGGATAAGAAGCGGCTTGAACGATCTGCATCCACCATCCACAAAGAGGGGCATTATGTTTTAGCAAAGCGCAGACCTTTTCGGCTGCTGGTTTTGGGGGGTTTGCCCCTTGGCGGCGGAATTCAGCTATTGGGTCTTCGCGTTGCCAGAATTTGGCTGTCCTTTCTATGCTCTCAACATAGGATGGTCCGGGGAGTGATCCTAAAGCCAGAGCCCCATGGCCCTCGTAGAATTCACGTAGGCCTTTTGCTGATTTGAAGATACGGGCGGTCTTATCCAGTAGCTCTTTAGAAGGACGATCAACACTTGTACCCAGCACATGGATTGAATCTAATAGGAGCTGCGTCGCAAATACCGCTCGGAAAGTGATCTTGGTATCCCAAGGCACAAAATTTTTGTGAGAGTGCTTGGTATCACAAGGCAGAAACTTTTTGTGGGAGTACTTCAAATCTTGCCACCTCCATGGAACGATGTCTTCAATAGCCGTCGAGAGCTCATCCAACTTCATGCCTAAAGACGAATTCAGAAATATTGCCAGAATCTGTACGTCGAGGACAACTTGGCAAGCCACGGCTTTATCTTGGTTGTATTTCTCAAGGTTTGTCATGTTTTGTCGGTCGTCCCTTGGTCTGAATGAGCCCCATTTCCCGTTATAGGAGCCGTAGCGTCCGCATTGTCTCCAGGTCCAAGTCTCGCTACCCAAAGCCTGCCAGGCAAAGAGCATCTCTTCCTCAGCGATATCGAACCCATCAATGATCGCTTTGACTGTCGGTGCATTTGTGATACCTTCCTCAGAATGCAAGCGATCTAAGCGGGCGTTCGCTTCCTCCACATCTACAGCTGTTCCAACGTATCTTTGCACGAAATGAGCCATCGACAAGTTCGCATAACCTCCCCATCGTTCGAAGACAGGGTGAATGTCTTGCTCCATCTTCCGCACCATGTGAATAGCCATATTGTGAGCTATAGCAACGCCGGCAAGGTTCAGATGACCTGTTCGATACAACTCCCAGAGCTGGCGGATCTGCTTGCGCAGGCGTTGTACATCCACGTTGAACAAACGCCATTGGAACAGGGCCTCTTCGTCATCTTCTTCCCAGGGTTGGAAAATGACGCCATCTTGGGTAGGCTCTGGGGGTACCTTGGTTCGTATAGGTATTGATGTATGATCTTCAACGTCGTCCTCTACTGTTGCTGGCTGTGGGACATACAAGCCGGCGGATGTGTTGACTGTTGCGGCAGGTTTGGAGATACGGCTCAGAGCGCTCTGAACGTTTCTCAACACGTCAATGAAAAACAGGTGGTTCTTATCTTTCGCTTCATCCTGTCTTCGCAGCTGTAAGTAACTACCGTAGGTGCTCCTGTAACGGATGGCACGGGAGAGGGACGTCCAAATGTATGAGGGTATAGAAACATGCTCTTTGTGTAATAGAAACTCGGCCATGTGTCCAAAGTCAGCGATACCTATCGTGTATGTTTCCTTAGCCCCCGCTGGCTGCTGCCCACGTCTGGAACTGATAAACCCGTAGGCTTTGGACGTTGTGTCAAGCCATTGCGCGACGGTTTTTGTGTCCTTCTTGTATTTCGGATAGAGAGTTGCGTTTGAATTGAAATTCATCGTGTACAAAGACAGCGTGCTATCAGAGGTTGGAAAGGGAAGAAGTGGTGAAACGACAAACGTGATAGAAATACGGCCAAACACCGCCTCATATCTTTGCGCACAATGGGGGATTTACGTAAATCCGCTAGGCATTGATCATATTGTCAATGTCAGGGGACAATGTATAGAAGCTAAGTCAAGGACCCCCCCCCCACGAAACCCCTGCCCCACGAACCACCTTTTCCCATACAAAATCCCCAAAACGGCATAGTCAGATCTTAGCGAATAAAATAGTTAAAAATAAGGTTTAATTGCCTTATTTTTTGTTATTTTTTAATTATATGAAATTAATTTTTTTAAAAAGTTAAAAAACTTTTATATTAAGTTATATTAGTTTATTTTATAATTAAAGTAAATGTTATTTTGTTAATATTTTATTATATAATTTACGTTAAAAAATAACAAAAAATAGGGCAATTAAACCTTATTTTTAACTATTCTATTCGCTAAGATCTGACTATGCCGTTTTGGGGATTTTGTATGGGAAAAGGTGGTTCGTGGGGCAGGGGGTTCGTGGGGGGGGTCCTTGACTTACCCACTTAGGTTGTTATAGCGTATCACTTGTGTATATAAAGACTAGAACCTCCCAATTGTTAGGGAGAGGTTCAGGAATGAATGCCATTAAGCCCTGTACCCTATACTTCTGCCCAGTTGCTACCTACCTGTAACCTACCTTCACTCTGGAGACAAAACCTCTGACACATATGCAGGTTTCCGCCCATTGTTCTACTCCAAACACCCAGCAAGACCACTGTGTTTATAGTGTATATAGCGTATTTAGAAGTAAGTAGCTTATGATAAATGTTCGTTTCGTTAAGCTTTGGACAGTAGCGCTTAAATATATTGCGTCAGCGCCTATAGACTGCGAAGTTGTAGTTAGATTAGTTTATCATAAATAGGGACGAGATGCCAAGCTAGAAGATGTATATGGCTACTTTCCACTCCATCCGACACCACTTAAACAATCAGTTATCGCGAAGATTCCATATACACAAATTGAATTATTTATACCAAAATCACACGGTCTACATTTGTTGACTATTTGAGCCCTTAAAACCTGTTAGAATTATCACAGGTGGGGTTCTCAGCCGCATGAGGCTTATATAGACTCACGCCATGCTGACCTCGTGTTCCCCCTCTGCTCGCTCACCGTGTTACTCATAAATAGACCAATTACATAGCATCGCTCTCCGGAAGCACCCGATCTCAGAATCAGGTAAAAAAAATAAGCATAAACACTCGTCAAGCCCCACACCTTTGAACAGCTTAACCTGGATAGTCTTAGCTACACTGAAGAAGACATTCCAACGATGGCAGCTTTCTTCGCCTGGGGCAATGTACCCCACTCATTTGTAGTCGCGAATGGCTCCTTGATGGATTAGTATGGATGCTCGCTCGGAACAAAAGTTCATTGAATTGAGTATGATTACTAACAAATGCCACTCAGTGAAAATCTCCCGCGGGAATACGAGGGCAAATTCAAAGTGAATGATTGGAATGCCATGAGACTGAAAGCATTCTATACAGGTCCAGACGGCTACCACTTGGCCATAACGCCCAACAACGATTGTGAGAAGTTACATCTAGACTCTCGCAAGTCTCACTCTAAAGTGGCTACTAATTATAGAGCAGGGTCAGCCCGAAGTCCACAAGACATGCTACCGTACCTCCAGGCTGAGCACCTTACCATTAGCCCCGACGGCATTTGCCACCCGGGTCACGGGCGCGTCACCTTCGTTGCTTTCGGGCCAGGCGGCACATGCTGGTTCATCCGCTACAGCACCAACCAAACCCTCTGGGGTCCAAATGTGGAGGCGTTCCCCTCAACTTGGAGGTCGCTCGTAGATGAACTCGAAAGAACCCACCCGCGGAAAGATGAATGTATAGACTTCGTCGCGTTTGGTCTGCATGAACTGTTGTTAGTCCGGTTTGAGAATGGCAATTCTCTCATGCTACTTCCCGAAGACCCAGAAGTGCGGAGCCGTATCTCGACAGATCTCATCCAAGAAGTCGAGGAGCGGCTAGCAGCGGGCTGGACCTTAGGGAACCGCACGACTCTATGTAAGTTCGATACAAATTGCTGGTTTCTCGAGTGGAAACGGGGCACCAGCGCCGAGTTCAGTTATAATATGGGAAGCGGAGAAAGGAGTAAGCAGGACGAGGAACGGGTGACGAAGGTTCTGTCGGGTGTGGGGAACAATACTGCGCTTGTTGCAAGTCATCAGAATGCTCAACTTGTAGGTACTATGCTTTTCAGGGCACTCGCTACAGGGGCTAACTTTTGTAATAGATTGCAGCAAATGCAGATTTTCCTAGGCGTTAGCCCTCAGCAGAATCTTGTAGTAGAATGGCATTACGTCGCCAATCGTGGTTTAATATTGATACTATGACAATCCGTTCCTCTTTCTAATGGGTGATACAACCCACCGCTTTCCGAGTTCGTAGGGACAAATGCGGCCATAGCAGCAAGTAGTAGTGTCACCCCCCTCTTTTGAAAGAAAAGAAAAAAGGCACGGTTTCATTAAATACTAATAAAAAATCGAAGTTCTTGTAAAAAAAAGTTTCAATATATTCAAACAAGACGTTAAAAAGCCTAGGGACATCATTTAGCTCTAAGTTAAAAAATTGGCCAAGTGACTCCAAACTTTAAACGTAAGCTAATAACAACTCTTTATTACTTGTATACAATCTGATACAATCCACACCCAGGCGGTGGGATCTCTAAAGTGGGGTATCATCGCCTCAATCCTATAGTACATACAAGATTTACACTGCAAAGGTAGGGGCACATTTCCGTAAACAAAAGAAAACAGCCAAAGAAACTAGGATAAATATGATGCAATGCACCATACCGGTGTGAACTCCTCAAGGCCACTTTGCCTTAGATGCATAATCTATCAATTCCCTCTTCCATCCTATGCATGCTTATCAATCTGGTAATTTGAACCAAGATATGCCTGAGAACGCCGGTCGTAATATTCGTGCCTTCCTGGAGGGGAAAATGAAAAAGGTAAAGAAAGTCGTTAAGATGCAAATTGACCAGCATTGAGTCGTATGTGTTCGTTGATTAGCTGGGACTTACGGAAAGTTAGGATGTATCAGACGATAAATTATAGCAACACAACTTAAGTGTCGATGCTTATCTGGGCAGTGTCGCCAGCAGTGTTGAGATGTTTGGGTATTTATGCAGTTGTTGAAGGATAGCAATGTCCATTGAAGAGAGGGGTGGGGTTGAGAATTGACGCCGCTTTCGTGATCAGCTTTTTGATTGCTAGGTGATCACCAACAACTCAGGATATTGAGGTTGACCGGCCCACAAGGTCGACGTCTTTCAGTTGGCCGAGAAGAGTGCCCTTCTCTTTTTCCAACAAGTCAATCTGCTCCATCATGGCGCCCTGTTGAAGATAACCTGCCTCGATCTTTCTTTTCAACTCTTGATTCTCGAATCGAAGACGTTTATTCTCCTCGCGCAAGTCTTCGTCGTCAGCCTTTCTCTTCATACCAATTCTAGGACTAGCCATAGACGGCACGGGGGAAACAGCCACGGGAAGAACGGGCTCAGGGAGCGGAGACAGAACAGGAAGTGCCTCTATTTGGCTAGATCCAATAACGAGGTCTAGCTCCTCGTTTTGTGTAGCTAGTTCAAAGCCGTTGGATGTGTGGCAACGCCGCAGGTGCTCGTTAAGGTTCTCTAGACGCGCAAAGCTGCTACTCTTGTGGCGTTTGCAGCCCTTGTGCGGACAATACAGTGGATTCTTCGGGCCACCGTGCTTGCGGTGTACCTCACGTTCATGGCGGAGAAGGCCTCCTGAGTAGGTGAAGCCAGGTATGTTCTCACAGCCAACAGCAAGACACTTGTAAGGTCGTTCATGCTTGTCCATGTGTTTGCTGCAGAACAAATTAATATGGGTCCCTTTTTCCAAGAGTACTATGGGGTTACAAGAGCACTTACTTCCACTCACATTTGCGAGAGAACTCCTTAACAGCAGCACTACAGTCATGCCATGTGCAAATGAACTTTCCATCGCGATTCTTGACGGTTTGTCGCTGGGGTTTCGGGATGGGCTTCATGCGGGGTTGAGCATTTTTCGGAGCTCCGGTCTTGGTCCCCGGAACAGTAGGAGGTGACGAATAGCGATTGGGGGGGGTTGTAGGGGCTAGACTACTTGCTGATGGAGTAGGAGAAGAAGATGGGATGAGTGTGGGATCTCCATTAGGATTCAGGGGATTGAAGGCCGTGACTTTCGGATCGTGGTTATTGCCAGGGGGAGAATAAGCGCTGGTCGGGAGTGGATTCCTCGTCTCATAAACGACACTCATCTTGTACCAGTAACCCCCAAGGGCCTTGTTGTACAGCCGGTCGCTGTTGAAGATCTGGAGGAACTTCAGGCGGCCACGTTCGCTATCGCGATATTGACGAGGAAGCACGTAACGGCGACACGGGCCAAAAAGTGCCAAGTCTTCCGGATCGATAGGATCTTGCCAAGCGAGATGGTAATCTAAACCTTTCTTCTCAAACGCGGCGTTGACTTGGTAAATGTGATCAGCAAGTAACTTGAGACCTAACGTGAAGCACAAGATGGGGGTGTTAGCGGCCTGATATTTGAGGTTGCAACAAAGACACGACGACTGGGAATGTCATGACAACAACAGCCGGTGCATGCAGTCCAGGGGTTGGTTACTGTTATTGTGGATTGCGTGTAAGTGCCCAGTGGCATGGCAATAAGGTGAGGGGAAGAATGGATCGGTGTTGATTGGACGGGTAGGTGGGTCAGCCTGGGAGGGAGAAGTGGGCCGATAAGCCACACCAGCTATGGGGCAATACGATGACGCGGAGGGAACCGAAGCCCCTGGTGCTCAGCCACAAATGATCCCAAATATAGAACATTCCCACATCACGCTTCGGTACTCTAGGCAACACAACGTCGCAACCTTTGCCACGTGACGGAAGGGGATAGGGACAGGGACGGGATGGAGACCAGTAATAAGAGAATAAGTTATAGACTAATATCGGAGTGAAGGCAGAAACTTTTCGCCACAAATGGTTGGCTGAACGGAAAACATTTCAAAGGCCGAGAGGCGAATCAACCGAACAAGTCACTTACTGTCTTCGTCATCATCGCCGATTCCTGGCCACACTTCAACTACATAATCCCACTCTTCCCCTGGGGGGCATACGCAAGCCGTCTGGGCATCGTCGGATCCTTTTATAGTCAGCTATGTTCGGAATTCATTAGGCGGCCATGAGTAGCACGCCGCCACTGTGAGCCTGTGGAGATATAATAGGCAAAGCGCCTTTTCTGTGACTCACCGGCCCGAGGCTGTCCTTGGCCAGCCTGATTACTCGGCTGCCTTTGTATCAGGGTATCTCCAAACAGGCCGTCGTGAATAAAGTCGAAATCCGTTCCTATCAGCTGTGGTGGGGTGGGAGGCCCAACTTGGGCACCGTCTGGTGTTGCAGCTGTGTCCACAACACCATCATCCCCTGATCCATACCTTGCTATCTGAGCGTCTGCCTGTTCGTTGACCGACCAGCCGTAATACTGATACGCCATCACGTGTGCACTTGAGTCTTGTCAATTGACCTTTGCTCGGGAGGTGTGTCACAATATTGGTCATAACCGTACCTGACGCAGAGAGCCTCGCTAAATGATCAAAATTGCGAAAATAATAGCACTACTCCGATGGAAAAGTACCACTTAATTACCGGGAGTGCGATAAGACGAAGACTATGAGAATCCTCGAGTACCGAGGAGTGGTGACAATTCCCGTATTTACTGCAGTATTAACTAAGAGCCGAGATCGAGGGTCGAGATGTCTTGCGCAGACTTGTACTTTTGCCGCAGTTTTAAAGCGCCGATTCCTCAAAATCAAGGTGCCTAGTCGACCGACCCCGAGGACTTTCGAGTCTGTTACCATAGGAAACAAAAGAGAGACATGCCTCCCCATCTAGAAGTCTCTTGTAGGCCCTTTGTACCATTTCCTTGATCGACTATCACTAACTAGGTCGCCTCTATTCTCACTCCATGCCTCTCTTCGAATCACCTATGAATCTACCTAGACAATGCTAGCAAGATGGTTTTAACCCCACACTGTTACCCCCCTAGTCACCCACCGTCTCCAATCGTGAAACAAAGAGCCCAAACTACAGCATACTCATCTAAGCACTACAAAGATAAAGATACTGTTCCTAAGGGATACTAAAAATTTCTGCCTGCGCAACATCTCCAAGCCTACCTAGACAAACCTAGTTACCTGCAGACTATTTGCGCAACAATAAAAGTCACCACCCACCTTTATATCGACACACACAACCGGTGACTAACAATATATAACCCGCTAGCATTCTAGCTCGGCTTACTTCCATAGGTAGCTACATTCAGTACCCAGGTACCAATACTCCCGTGACTTCCGACAGTTGGATAGCACCAAAGTAGGGAGGTCTATATATTGGTTCATGACTGTATTAGGCAACCATCACGGCCATTATCTAGGGTATATATAAATATCTTAAACGACCTTATAATAAACCGCCACGTGCCAGAAATAATCACCTTAACAGTCCTGGATTGCTTCTAGCCACACTTGTTCTCTGCTAAGCCCTTCACGAAAATGATATGCAATTAGGATATGCTACTACGAGGCACACTATATATGGTTCATAGAGACAATGAAATCTCGCAACATGTTTTTCCTTTGTTTAAACACATTATACACGAACATATGTATAGGTCACAGTCACTCAAAGGGTCCCAAACTCCATCATTTGCAAGCCTTATCTATATGCAACCTGGTTGAGGTCCTAAACTCCTATAAATTTCCAAATCTAACCTATATCATAATCAATAGCTAAATATTTATTGGGGAAAATTTAGTATAAGGATAAATTATAATTAACGTTGTTGTATAAAAGGTTTTAACTCTTTTAGTGACAAACTTTACCTCTACACAAGCTCAACATTTGAAGTTTACTTGCGCTCACAACGACTCTCTAGCTATATTTGGTATTATTATGAGTCTCTTTTAGCATTTGCCGATTGGCCGGATGCTTTCCTTCTCACAATAACAATGGACTCCAATCGGAATTTTTAGCCAACGCAAAAACAGGTTAACCAACATTAAATGAGAAAATACACCCAAAGGAATTTTGGAGACGTGAATAAACAGTTAACTTAGTTACTATGTGGTTAAACTCACTTTCTCTTTTTGTTCAAAAAGATAAATGACAGGATTAATCTGACCACCGGTGGTCGCACGTAAATATTGGATTTCATCAAAATTTATCCTAAGGCATCGCGGAATAGAAATTATGTTGCCTGTCTGTTTGGAAATCCTAGGGTGGAGTGGCAGTTGACAAGTTGAGACTCAGCATCTGTGCTGTCAGGCTGCAGCAGCCAGGCTGGTACTCCGCTCTTCTAGATGTCAGTGGAATTGTCACCCAGCTCCAGTACTTCAACTTTAAAAATCGGGTTTTGGTTTAAAATATGAAGCTGTATTCAAGTTATATTCCCATGTGGTCGCTCAACAACACGCAAGCCTTCTTAGACTTGTATCAGCCGATACATTAACCGTGGGGTGCAGATGATACTCACACTCTTCAGTTTCACACAACAAAGCCATAGAAATAACTGCTGTTCGAAGAAAAAGGAAAGAACTTTCTTCTTTATGCGAACCCCCACAGGGGGTTTCTTTGAGCATAGAAGCTACGAGTCATTTGCTCTTTTGTTATGTAAAATCCCAACGTACCTCAGTCAAAGGCCACACTTAGCTATAAATAGTTTATGGCTAGTTAATCAGCAAAAACTTCCTGTAGATCTCTCCATTGTTGCTTTCATCTTAGTAAGAACCATTTTACACTCCTCCAATATCCACATGACGCCTTGTCGCGAGCCAAAGATATAAAACACAAATTAAGCAACGGGTACAAACAGAACACACATAGTCATGCCTTTAAAGGAGTCACTGGAATTTAGGAAGACCGTGGAATTCATTGGGTCTATGGAAACTCTGTCAATATTCCACCAGACTATATGTATAATTCTCCTGCTTGTTTCCTTGAGGGTATGGCGCAATACTCAATATGTAGACGAGAGAGATTTTGGGGGGGCACTCGCTTTCTTCCTATCGCTTTTCTCGGTATTTATCGCTACAACATGCAGTTGTCTTCTTGCCTCAAGTTATCTCTTCTAAGTGTTACTCGCTACCACGCAGTAAGACGCTCCAGTTAGAAAGGATAGAGGTAGTATACACAGTGGGACCACGGTTATAGGATCTTCGTAATCACATTGATTGCATTACGATAAAAAATTATAGCATGATGAGGCTGTGAGTTTAAATCTCCGGTAGTAAGCTCATCAATACGGGCAACAAATTGTTAGGGTTATAAAAGGCGAAGATCCCATGACATAATTAGTACACTTGCGAAATCTTACAGGGTATCAACTTTGAGTTCTCAGCGGGTCGCTTCAAGAATCGCCAAAGTATATACACTTTAAGGCTCCATTGGATGATTAGATCATCATTAAGCGCACAACACCCGCCGCAAGGCGACCTCATCATTATCACAGGCAAAATAGGTGCATTTTCGGTAGACTATCTAAGCCGCCATGCTCAACGAGGTGCAATTAAAAATACCTAGGATTAGGAGTCAGCCAAAAAGTCAGATACAGACCGAACTACTTATTCTCGTAAAAGCCTGAGGATAAGACTTCCATCTTATAGATAGGGTGCAAGGAGTCTTATGCAAATGACACTTATGAAGGCTAGCCAGATAGAGAGGGGCGGTTTGTGCAGAGGCTATATTTGAATTTAGGTAGGTACTTGTTCCAATACCTAGTTGCCTCGGCATTCAGCCGCTAGGCGTATAATTCTTTTCCAAATAGTGCCCGATGACACGAGGCTTCATTTCGGAGGCTCCGAGCTAACGCCGAACTCGCCCGGGTCTCTGTAAATAGATAGGTATTACTCAGCTCGCAGATTTAGTAACCCTAGTTTAATATATTTAGTCTTTTACTAGAATATACTAGCTCTTATTCTGTTTAATCGAATACCCACTGCTAATACTGAAAAGGTTCTTTTATCCGAGCTTTGCGATTTTGCAATGTTACATCAAAATTTTGTAGCATTCTATTGGCTAGAGGTTATATATTGAGAACACTGCCCGTTTGCCTGTACTCAACCCTCGCGGCTAAAGACACTCGGCATTATCGCTCATATACCCAATGCTTATATTCAGATAATTACACTTCTTTTATTTTTAGTAAGGCATATTAAGTATATTTTTATAACTTATAAAATACAAAACTGAGAGGAAACGGCCAGCTTCAATACCTTACGAGATCTGTAATCGCAATGCGAATACGTGGCAGTGCACCGTGGCGCAATTGTGGCTTTCCCATGAAACCCTAGCGTCGAAATCCCGGACTTTAGCACCATCAAAGGCTATCTACAGTATCTTTCAACTTCATTCAGCCGTTGGCTACCAGAAGCCACTTTTGTGATATTATCAGAACCAATGGTGTCGGCTCATTTGGTTTAATTTCAATGTCTTTCCTTAATTTGAATTTCTAATCATTCATTCCGCTCGTTTGTTCCTCTCATGTTTCTGGTGGAGCTCTACTCTTGAGCTGACTTTTCCTCGAGGGCTGAGTGAGCCCGTCCGCCCGTCCGCCCGTCCGGGCTATAGCACCCGACTCGTCGCTCATACGAGGAGTGCGGAGCTTGACGACTCACGAGCATCAAGTATGGCTTCACCCTTCTCAGCTGACGTTGTGGGCGGACATAGCCTCTTATCCCCTCACATCCATGACCTAGGTCTTATTAAGGATGCTCTAGAACGATGGGCATCTGGGCTGGACATCACGCGCCTCGGTTCTCTAGCCGCATGCGTCAGCGTCGCTCCTGTAGCTTGGCGATTTCTCAAGGCGGCTTGGATGGAATCGTACAGCTGGATTCGGCAGTTCTTCGTGGCATCGATCACGGTACCGGGGAGAGACCCCCTGAACAGAAATGTCATGAGCTGGGTCATGGCTAATATTGTACAACACCGAGCGATCCGGTCTTACACAGCACGGACACAGGTATCCGCGGGAGACATGGCGGACAGGGCTGCACTTTTGAAAAAGAAGCGGCGAGAAGTCCAGTACCTCCCACACTTCGAGACAACCTTTTTTCGCCATGGGTCTTGTTTATATTTCGTTTCGAGGTCTCTAGACAGCTTCCATGCCTCGATGGGCGACCCCTCATACGACGGTATTGGAGGCGAAGAGCTCACACTGGGCTGTTTAGGATGGTCGACTGAACCTATTAAGAAACTCATCCAAACCTGTCAGGAATATGCAGACAGGCAGACGGAGTTCTTCGTCATAATCTATTCTCGCGATCGGTATGGAATGTCATGGCAGCCCAAGGTTCGGAAACCAATCCGGCGAATCGACACGGTTCACTTTGACGACGGCTTGAAGCAAGCGCTACTAGCCGACATACAGAAATATCTAGATCCGAGCACCAAGAGACTCTACCAGAGCCGCAGCATGCCTTATCGGAGAGGTTATCTCTTTTACGGACCTCCAGGTACGGGGAAGTCATCACTCTCCACGGCTCTAGCTGGAAATTTTGGCCTTGATCTTTACGAGGTGAAGATTCCATGTGTTGCGAGCGACCAAGACCTAGAGCAGATGTTCCTGGAGATTCCCCCTCAGTGCATTGTGCTCCTCGAAGATGTTGATGCGATATGGACGGACCGTGACTCTGAGAAAGATGAGAGTCGGGCTGTCGCTCGATCAAGCTGCACGCTCTCTGGCTTGTTAAACGTTCTAGATGGCGTCGGGTCGGCGGAAGGCCGGATTGTTATCATGACGACGAATAAGCCGGATCGCCTCGACAGCGCATTAGTGCGCCCCGGGCGGGTTGACATGAAAGTGATGCTCGGTAATATTAGCCGAAAGTCAGCACAGCAGATGTTCGTGCGCATGTTTACGCCCGATGTCGCTAGCTCTCCTCTCGTAGCCAAAGAGGTATATGACGAGACGGACTCGGACGAGGAATCATCGTTACTCGAATCTGAGGTACTGCAAGAACTTGCTCTGGAATTTTCATCCCAGATTCCCGAAGATACGTTTACTCCCTCACAACTGCAGGGGTTTTTTCAGCTACATCTTAACAGCGCGACTGGAGCAGTTGCTAATATCTCGAGCTGGGTAGAAAGGGAACTCTCTAGCTCACTCTTAGATGACGATATTTCCATCGTAAGCGAAGGGAAGACATCGTGATTTAGACCCTGTGTATTGTATAGATGTGAGGATTTCGTGTACTACCTTTTGTATCATATTTGTCTTACTTTCATATAAGGTTACTTGGCATCTTTTTGGCTAGGCTAAGATCATATAACTGGGCTTCGAGGCGCATTTAGAAGGAATTCAAGACGTTTTCAACACAATTCGCAAGTCTCAGCTAGGCTGTCGTCGATGCTTTGTAAACTTAAGGGACTAGGCTTAGTTCGTCATCGGTGTTGATGAAGGTGTATATAGATCATCTTGGTACCCATTTTCAAGAGAAAGACATAAGACATAGCATTTTACTGTTATCAACACATATTGTCATTCGGGATGTTCGCGCTACAAGACGGGAGTCGAGGCATAGTCCGGCTAGCTTCGCAGCGAGTATCTAAGCCCCATGATGGTATTCAGTTCTAGGCGGTCACAGGGCTGAAGCGACCTTGATGATGAAAGTTCATCACACTGCGGTTCTGCATATCGAAGTCGAAACAGGCGTCTGTTCCCAAACTGTTCTCCAACTGCAGCCTCTACTAGGGTTCGAGACGTTCGCAAAAAAAGCCTCTCGGTACTTGAAAGGTGATGGTCTTTCATTCTACTTTTAGCAATTACTACTCTCGACATTAATTTATTCTAGCGTACCAATACCCCCAAAATGCCCAAAATGCCCGTCTATTGCCCCTTTGATGTGTCCCGGTTGTCTCTAGCGCTTAGATACTCGTCCACGAAACCATTGAAGTCCTGGGGCTCATAAGGGCTTAGGAACTCCGACAGGAAATTCGACTTGCGCCGGCTATCCAGCTTCAAGTCCTCAAAAATGCTATCAATATACTAGGTCACGATCAGTTACCAGCCCAGCACGCAGTGTATATTCACATTCAGAAGTCTTACCGCGAGGAAATCGTAAAGTGAGTAGGTATGCTTTTGCCCCTGAGTAAGGTACCTCTTGCGAGCCCAGGTGTTCCAGAGCGATACTTCCTTCGCCATTGTATCAACATCTGGCAACTCGACTTCTCCGAGAAGGTACAGAATAGCCCACAATGACTGCACCTCCGAGACAAGTGGCGTCTGGATTGTATGGATTTGCCCGAGTATGACTAGAGACCTGTCACCCTCGGCAGCCATAGACACCGGAACGACACGCCGATATAGATTCCATCTCTTCTGAAGAGACGGATCAACCCCCTTCGAATACTTGAGTTTCGGGGGATTGGCGAGAAAGGGTAGTTTCTCGTCTACAGTCTTGTCAGCTTCCTCGTAGTATGTTTTCCAGTCAATGCCATGGCTTTCTGGGGAAGCCTCGACGTGTTCACCGTAAGCTGGGAGGCCGATCATCGCTTTATGCTGGGGGTCGAAAATTCCAAAATGGTCCCCCCAGCCGGTACACATGATCATGTAGTCGGCGTTTATCTGGTCCTCTGACTCGAACTTGATAGTGTTGCCTTTGATGTTCTCAATTACATCTCGACGGACTGTGAGGTTCGGGTTATGTAGCGTCGACCAGAAATCGGGGAGCGTAACGAGTCCTAGTCCCGAGTTTGACCAAAAGACACTGGCGGTCAATTTAGCGCTTGTCTATGGTACGTACAGGTCGCACTCCGGGGAATTTACCTTTGACGATCAATCTCGGGTTTGAGCAGAGCTACGTGGTCTCCTTTTGCGTAACCAGCGTGGGACGAACTGTAAAAATCGAGAAAATCCCAGAATCTACCAATAACCCATCGGCCTGGACGGGTCTTGTGAAATAACTTGTAGAGCGTACCCTTGGTATTCAAAATAGAGGGACTCAGGTGTGACATAAGCCGAGTCGAGGCAAATGCGATTGAGTTAATCATGTTAAGCACTTTATACGGCAAAATGCTGAGCGGTCCGCTGCCTTCACGACGGATCGCCCAGGTGACTTTCTTGCCCATTTTTAGAAGCAAGTACACAGCATCGTATGCAGACTTAGCAGCACCAACGACAACCACTTCTTTGACGGCTTCATCGCCAATCTCTTGGTAATGCGTACCGAGGTCACGAGAGTGTATTATGGGTAATGAGCTTGCTGAGAGGTCTAGGTCGGGGAGAATGGGAATTGATGTGACGCCCGTAGCCACCAACAACTTCTCCGCCTCAATGACCTCATTAGTGCCTTTGAGAGACAATCGCCAGCCGCCCTTGAATTGCCTGGCATCTGTGACAAAAGTATTGAACCGTATACGACCTAACAGATCGTGATCTTCCGCATACTTCTCCAAGTAATTATGTATCATTTCGCCTGTCACCATAGGATCTTTAGGATTGCCACCATTCCGCGGCATAGGGGTGTCCGAGAAGTTGAATAGCTTTCAAGCATGTTAAAGGACATTCATGAATACAATTCCTTGTGGTGTTGAGATTGAACTTACGCCATGTCGGACCTGTGCTACCAGATTCGGATATAATCGGTCTTTGCTCCATACTCCCCCAACGGTGCTATCAGAGTCGATGATAATCAACCTCGTTGATGGTCGTAATCGGAGATATGTTCTAGCCGCAACGAGCCCATACCAGCCTTGATGGAACGTCAGTAAGATAATTTTTATCATTAGGTCATAATTGAACTCGATTGACTTACCTGCGCCGATAATGGCGACGTCGACTTGCGATGTGCCGTCAATTCCCATGTCTCCAAATGCGACGCTGAAGTTCAACCCGAGAAGTCAGTCCTAATGGTGTTATTGGTCAGAATCAGACCCGAACCTCTGGCTTGTAATATTGTATTATTCAGGATCCCGAGACTGTGGTTTGACAGACCCGACGTGATGGTTTTTGACGTGTCAGTTACGGGCAAACCCGATGTCTTGGTTCATCAAATAAATCGTACGATGATGACCCGATGCTTCGGTCCTTACGATGCCTGACAACAAATATGACACCGGCCTACCCACGTCTAGCTCGAAATTACGACGGTGGCGACCAGCATGAAGGCCGCACGGTCCCAACGTGCTGGAACCTGACCTTTAATACAGTGAGTCCACCTCACCGGTGTACAGGGTAGTATTCAAGGTCGATCAAAAACCGCATTGTGGGTGAGTTCTATTATTCCAGTTTAAAGTTACTCATACGTAGACAGGTCAAAATCTAACACCTTCCTATCATAGCGCATTACAGAATAGACCTCGACGGATTAAGAAGTTTAACAGAGCTGCCTTCCTGAAGAGTCGCCAAAATAAAACACGGGTAAGCGACCCGGCAGATAGATGCCAAGCTTGGTGTTCGGCGAGAGTTGTCTCGCAAGCCTCAAAATACGATGCTCCAATTAGGCATCTACCTAGTCTATATCTACTATACTAACATTAATTCCCGTGTGTAGGTATACCGGAAGCAGAGCCGTGATGTGCGAATTGGTATCCAAATCCATTGCAATCCTTACACGTAAGCCGTTTCCAGCGGTGAGGGAAGCATGACAAGGGCCGAGGAGATTGAATCCAAATGAACCGTCGACCTATGCTGGGATCATGACCGAATTTTCTAGTTTACTCAACCAGCAAGGGCCATCCATAGGTCACTTTAATTTTCACGTTCAGTACATACGGACATCGCGTAATTATACCAAGTATGTAATCTCGGTAGCTATCAGTAATCCACTCGGCGACAGGCAAGTGGCAAGTTATGGTTCTCTTCGCAAGGAAACGTGTCACCCATGCCAACGGCTTGGCTTCTAATCTGACACATGATGTCAGGTACCCCGTCCCGGACCTTTCGTAAACCGATCCGCATGCTGACTTTGCAAGCCCTCTTCCGTGCAGGCCTACCCCTGTCGTGACTCAGTGGGGATTTGATGGTGAAAGAAAAAAGGTCGAAATGGTCAAAACGGTCGGGGTGGCGCATTCAAAGGATTCTATACGCGGAGCAGAGTGGGTTATAGTGTATTTACTTACGCCTTTAGGTATAGTGTAAACGGATCATGTATGGAATAGGGATTTCATCCACCCAACCGCATGAGGGTACCTACTTGTCAGAAGATTGGGCCGAAGTCAGATCTCTGGGCACAGCTGCAGCGGTGGGTTCCTGACTCCATCGAGACCAGACGTACGATAGACATGCAGGGTCACGCACAGAATAAATTCAAGTTCCGAACGATGACACTACTTTTTCACCACAGTATATATAGATACTGTACATGGGAGCACTCCCAACACGGATCGAGATTTTCCTCATCCCTGCTCATGCATGTGGTATAACGGTATAAGTACTCTATATCATCAGTAAGCTAGTGCACTGCATTGAGACTTCACCGCATGAGATGGCGTCGGCTCTACAACGCGATACAAGGACAACAAACTGTTTAAAAATTAAATTAATGGATCAACTTGCTAGCGTCACTACTGGAACATTAGCTAAACGTCCATGCACTTGACTAGGGTATGAAGATCTCATAACCCCCAGATCGCTACCTAGTTCGCGCCTTTCCCCTTCTCCAGTAGAAGGCCTTCACGAACGTACAGAGCTAAGGAGACTGTAGCTCCGGCCCCGATAGTGAGATACCCAATCAGCATCGTGAAGGCTAACGTAAGATCCGACCTTCGGGGCCGATTAGGCATCCTCGAGAGCAACAAGAATGCCCAGACTAGGCTAGCGAGCTCGAAAATCGGAACGTCGAACTGTAGATACAGGAATGTGCCGCGAGCTACAAGATCAGGGAATTCACCACTAGGGCCTTCTAGCGGACGAGGAATGCGCATCCGCGCCAGGTTGGTCCCCTCCTCGGTGCTAGTGTATATTCTTACAGCAGTGTAAACATGGCCTATTGCTGAAGAAGCAGCTGCTAAGAGATATGATGCTCGAGTCCACCTGTGTGCCGTCCCCGGAGCCTGGGTGAGATTATCGCCCTCGGTGTAACGTAGCCGACGAAAAAGTTTTACCAGCAAGGTCTGAACTAATGTCACCCAGAGGGGGTCTACCTGGAAGAAAGCGAGGTACTTCTGATGGACTTCAGGGGATCGCGATTCTGGACCATTCCAGGTCGGTGCGCATCCTAGAATGGCCGGAAGAATTGCACCTAGCAGGAAACTGAATGGGAGCGCCCGGGCTGCATCCTGATCTCTGACCCGCAGAATTTCCGCACTGTCGATCCATAGGATGTGATAGGCGTAGTAGAGTGGTAATGATATCGCACCGCCCAGAATCTGGGAGAGAATCGCAAAGAAGAGCGGTCTAACGAGTCAGGCGTTAGCATATTTCTCGGGTGACACGACGAAGCTAGAGAATCTAACGTTGCTACTACCCATGGCTTGCTCCCTGGCCGCATCATTTCTGCATACATCCATACAAATGACGACTGGAGGGTGGAATAGCCCTCGAATACGAAGAGTTGGAAACCCTCATCTGACCCATTAGTGGCGGAGTAAAAGAATGTAACGAGGAGGCCAATGGGGTAGTCAAGGATGAAAATTCCGGTATAATCAGTTTTGAGTGTGGTATTTTCGTTCAACTTGCCCCTCAGCGGTGCAAGGACATTCGCTTTCGTACCGCCATTGAGTGTGTAAAATCCCCAGAGCAGGAAAACGGAGAGGATCGCGAGGGCACGGTAGCCAGATGCAAGTGAGGTGGCCTTCATGTTGAATGATTGTTGGATGAACTTTTGCTCAGCAAGATCAAAGTCCTCGTCACCCTCTCACCCTCTGATATAGACGCTGGCGCTCCACTAGTGTACTACGTTTCTACTAAGTAATGACTACCTATAGTAGTACCACCGTACACTAAAAAGAGGTAAGATGCCGGCAGTGTGTTTATTTCTTCCCTGTACCTAGCCCTGTCAGATATAAAGTAACGGCTACGAAAGCCCGAACTCGGCAAACTTTTGCATTCTGCATGTGTAGCGTATGAAGCAGGTGTGTTGTCAAAGTGCATGCACAGTACTTGTGCAGATCAATCGGCCTATCCTTATCCAGCTAGGGTCTGACCGGGGTATATGGAATATTCTATTGAAGTGGTAAGTTGTCAAAGCGGACCACTATCATCCCACACAGAATTCCGTGGGAACCGCCAATAGGCTGGCGGCTCTTGAGGAAGCGAAGCGGGAAGTCGCAGTGAAAAAGTCTCCTTTGTAAGCGCTTCGCCGCACTAGGAGATGGAAATACTAAGTAGAGCGGTCTTCCCGTGCTTACTAGTAGTAGGTCGGCATTTGGCACGCCATTGGCCTCAGACCAGCTCCTATAGGAATCCCACAGATGCAAGTGCCGTGAATAGTACGGAGTAGAAGTTCATGTTCGGTGAAGTCACCGAGATCTCCAGAAAGAGTGATCTGCATCTGCAGGGTGACAAGACACATAGACTTCGGCCGTTAGATAGCAGGAGACAATGAGTTATAAAGTGATTTAGAAACCTTGGTCAGAGTATCTTATGTCTATAGTTTCTTGACATTTATTTACTTATGTGTATCCTATCATAATGTCTCCAAATACAGTTGAAGACGAAATGGCTGAGCAGCCACGCCTTGAGCCAATCGCGATATGCGGCATGTGTAAGTGCCGTCATACACCTTAGCTACTCAAAAAGATGCTCACGCAGACTTTGCCAACTTGTAGCATGCCGCTTGCCGGGAGGTGTTGATTCTCCTTCATCGTTCTGGAATATGCTAGTTGAGAAGAGGACCGGACAGACACCCAAAGTTCCAGCATCTCGGTTCAATATTGATGCCCATTATCACCAAGACCGAGACCGACCCGGCTCCTTTAATGTCCTTGGAGGCTATTTCCTTGACGGAAACCCACATGATTTCGACCCTAGCTTTTTCAATGTAACCCCTATAGAGGCTCAATGGTTGGACCCTCAGCAACGGCGCATGCTAGAGGTTTCTTACGAATGCCTAGAGTCCGCGGGTTTGACTTTGGATCAAGTAGCTGGCTCAAATACAGGTGTCTTCGTTGGCTCATTTACATCAGACTATCGTAAGGGCCTTAGAAAGTGGCCGATGGCTTGAGCTAACACGCCGCAGAACAAATGTCGACTTTGGAGCCGGACTTTAGACACAGCTACGCGGCCACTGGAGTCGATACCGGGATAATAAGCAACCGAATTGGAAACGTATTAAACCTCAATGGGCCGAGGTGAGAAGATCGAATAGCTGTCCGTTGGAGTAGCTAACACTGCGTTTTAGTTTTACTATTAATACTGCTTGTTCCTCCTCGATATACGCATTACATAATGCATGTAATGCACTTCGAGCGAGAGACTGTGAAGCAGCCATTGTCGGAGGTGTTAATCTGATTCTTACCGTTGATCAGCATATGAACACAGCAAAGTTGGGAGTGCTGTCACCAAATTCGGCATGCTATACGTTCGATGCTAGGGCCGATGGGTATGGTAGAGCCGAAGGAGCTGGTGCTTTATATGTAAAACGCCTGTCTGATGCTATCAGAGATGGCAATCCGATCAGAGCTGTTATCCGCGCTACGGCGGTAAATACGTACGTTGTCGATGGGTCTGAATCAATCTGTGAGTATGTTACTGACGCATTCTTCCTCGAACAGAAATGGAAAGGTAGATGGGATGGGCATAACACACCCTAGTGGAATGGGCCAAGAGCGTGTTGTACGAATGGCGTATGAAAAGGCAGGGCTTGACCCTCGTCTCACACCATATGCTGAATTACACGGAACCGGAACTCCCGTTGGGGATCCAATTGAAGTCCGAGCTATTTCGCGGGCCTTGAACGACACTCGGCCGGAAAACGAGCCGCTGTTTATAGGTGCAGTAAGTACTAACATCAAGAAGAATATTAATGTCGAGTCTAATCCAGTGCGAATGAATAGGTCAAACCCAACATTGGGCATAGTGAAGCTGCTAGCGGCATATTCGCAGTCATGAAGGCAGCTTTAATGACAGAGGCAGCGGTCATTCCCGGTGTCGCGTTATTTAATTGTTTAAACCCTGAAAGTAAGTTGATCAACGCTCTTCAGAGCCCATGGACGTTATGGCTGACTAGTATCCCGTATAGTTTTAGAGAAGGAATGGAATGTCCAGGTCCACGCGAACACCGCTCCGTGGAAATCACTACTTCGGCGAGCAAGTGTTTCTTCCTTTGGCTATGGTGGCACAAATGGACACGTCATTGTTGAGTCTGTAAACCACCTTCTGCCCTTTTATAAACATGGAACACGCAAAGCGAGTGCGGAGTACAACCACTCGACGAGTAGGCCATTTCTCCTGTGCTTTTCTGCGCATGACAAGCCAACACTCTCCCGAAACATTGCCTCTATTGGAGCTGTCGCTCCGCAGTACTATGCGGCTGACCTTGCGCACACTTTGAACCTTCATCGTACAAAATTCTCGCATAGAGGATTCGCAATCTTACGCGAGGGCGATGGAGAAGCCGCTTTTAGAGCAGAAGAGCTTCGAACAGGTGTTGCTCCCAAAAAGGGGGGAGGCGTCGGTTTTATCTTCACTGGCCAAGGTGTATGTATTAATTTTTTATTACTCCTGACACTTCTATATGACCACTGACTGAGAATAGGCGCAATGGACTGGCATGGGGAAGGTCGCAATTTCAGAGTTCCCACTATTCCAAGAGACAATTGAAAAGCTTGATCTGGTCCTAGGTAGACTAGATCCAAAGCCAACGTTTACCTTGAGAGCTATGCTCTCGGGGAACGGAGAGGGCGATGACGGAAGAATCAACGAAGCTGATGTTGCACAACCGCTGTGTACAGCTATACAAATAGCTCTGGTTGACATATTCAGCGACTGGAACATTATGCCGTCCGTCAGCATCGGCCATTCTTCGGGAGAGATTGCCGCTGCGTACGCAGCAGGTCTCATTAGTGCCCCTGAAGCAATAATAGCAGCATTCGCTCGCGGCAGGGCGGTGCGTGAGGCTGCCAGCGTTGGCTCGATGCTTGCTGTCGGACTCGCTGCTAATGATGTCGCGAGATGGCTTCCTTCTGACCCTCAGAAAGTGTGTATAGCCTGTGAAAACTCCCCAGGCAGTGTGACTCTTAGCGGTGACGCGACGGCTATATCTGAACTAGCTCGTGCTATGCAAGAAGAGGGAGTTTTCGCACAAGAGCTTAAGACCGGTCGTGCCTATCATTCGCCGCACATGGCTCTGGTAGGAGATGCATATGATATCATTCTGCCACAACAACTTAATGGCCTTACCGATGACGATCTTAGCTGGAGGCAACCGCGCTCACCGATGATCTCATCCGTCACGGGAGACGTAGTTATAGGCGATACTATTCCTCCTACATACTGGAGCACAAATCTGCGTGAACGTGTGCTTTTCGATACTGCCGTTCGTCGAATGGGCTCAGATAAAGAATTTGACTATGTGACTTCTGTCATCGAAGTTGGCTGCCATTCCGCTCTAGCCCGAGCATTTAAACAGATCAACTTGAGAAACAGAACATATATACCCTCTCTACAACGAGACAAAAACGATGCGGATCAGCTACTGGTAGTCGCGGGCTCGCTCTTCCTCGCTGACTATCCCATAGACCTGGAAGAGGTCAACCTAGACTTAGCAGAAACCTCTGGTAGTATACGCAAGCCCGCCGCCCGGAGTTTATTAGTTGATCTACCTCCGTACCAGTGGAATTATGAGAAGAAGTACTGGGCTGAGCCGCGGGCGAGTGCAGAGTCACGAAGCCGCACGCATGGCCGCCACGACCTGCTGGGAACACGTGTACCCGGGCTTTCGAATACTTGCAGAGCCTGGCGAAATACACTCCGACATCGTGACGTACCCTGGCTGAAGGATCATAACGTAAGCATTCTGTTGAGCTTGAGATTTAACATCGTTTTAAACTAACGGATTTTAGCTTGGCGGTGAGGCAGTTTTCCCGGCGGCGGGTTACTTGTCGGTAGCAATCGAAGCATTGCGACAGATTCATGAAAATGGGAGCCTCTCTTTTGAGGGCGTGAGTATAAGAGATGTTGATATCAATACTGCGCTAGTGATTCCTGAAGGCGACGGTATCGAGATCGTGACCTCCCTACATACCACGAACGACCAGGATTACACCTTCACGCTCGAGTCTGTGACATCTGGACAGTGGACGCTACATTGCCAGGGCAAAATTTCTGCGACTTCTAAGTCTGTTGCCACCCGGGATCATCCCGTTGAGGAGGCAGTGCTTACGCAACGTGTGTCTGGTAAGAGATGGTATGAAGCTTTCCGTCGAGTAGGGTTCAACTACACCAATACATTCCAACGGCTACTCGATGTTCGAACGGATAAGTCTGTGCGGCACGCAGCAGGCAACCTAGTCGTGTCGCAAAATTCCGGTCTGATGATAGATGAGTCCCGCTACATGCTGCATCCAAGTTCTATAGACGCCTGTTTGCAGTTGATTATCGTCGCTGTCAACGCTGGCAAGCATAGAGAGATGCAGTGGGGTGTCGTGCCAACACATATAGATCAAGTTTCGTTAATCTTCCCAGAAGGTAAAGCTGAAGCTACGGGACACGCTGTGGCTTGGGCCGAGAAGATCGGGAGTAGACAATTTCACACCCATACCTACCTAACGGACTCGACAGGTAAATTAGTCATAGGCATAGATGGCCTGACATGCACGGCTTACGAAGCAGTTTTACCACCTCAGTTACTGGTTCCCAGCGAGCCGGAGCCTTTCTCTATGCTGACTTGGAAACCCGACGTCGAGATCCTCTCAGATAACGCGGGACTCGAACTTGATTCCATGACAGGCCTCGTCGAACTCATCTGCCATAAGCAACCTATCAAGTCTGTCCTGGTTTGCGGAAGTCCTTCCCCCAGCATATTAGAATCCGTACTAGATATCTTGCCGAAGGGCTGCTCCATCACAATTGGCTATGTTGGAGAGCAGCAGATCCCTCATATTGACGAACATCTACACGAGCGTGTTACTATCAAGGCCACACCAGAAGAGTGGTTAACAAGCGCCGAGGGCTCACAGTATGACCTTCTCATTGCCGACTATCCTGGGCTTGATAAACCGGATACAACGGTCGACCTAAATAGCCTCATTCTCCTAATATGTAATGGGGGATGGCTTGTCGGTACTCATAGTTGCTTTCCTCTATTGCCGCATACAGCTATTGTATCAGGTGAGCACGTTGCGTACAAACAGGTTAGCACAGAACATGGTGATGTCGTTAACGGCACCATTTCCGAAACTTCTTTGCTGTCATTTGGGCCTTCAGCTTCAGACGCCACAATTTTAGCAAGTGCTTTGGCCGAATGCGGAAGGACTGTAAATGAGAAGCAGCCAGCTGACTTCGTTGCCAATGGCCAACAATGCATCGTTATTGACGATAGAAAGGGCACAGCGCTGTTATCCCTTACCGAGACCGACTTCTCTACACTCAAAACTATACTCGCTTCAGGCTCTCCTATACTCTGGTTGACCCAGGGCGTTCAGGAGGGATATTCCTCCGAGGGAGGGTTAGCAGAAGGCTTCCTCCGAGCAATTCGATCCGAGCAAGCCTCCGTAAGAGCAGTTCTGCTTGACGTCGATAATGCCGAACCCATTAAGAGTGTGGCACAAGCAATCATCAATAGAGTTGATGCTATAAGGAGGTCAAGCTTAAGCAGTGATACCGAGTTCTGGCTGCATGAGGGTGTCCTAAGAATCTCCCGCATATATCCATGTGCCCCTCATCTAGCGAAAAGATGCCTAGAGGAGCGGGATGCTACTGTACCAACGACATTGCTTCCGTCATCCGATGTAGCAACTGCCGAACATGGAAATAAGACACGCGAGGCTCGAATAACTCTAATACAGAATACAGAGCCCTCCCCCAACACTCCACATCACACGTCGGCCCTGACTCAGACTCACAGCATCGAGAGCACTAACTTGGACACGACAACCAAAGCAACTCAACCCATACTCTCTAGTGAGGGAACCTATGTCCTAGTCGGCTGCTTGGGTGGGTTGGGCCGAAGCTTAACAAAATGGATGATGGAGAATGGCGCAAGACACTTCGCCTTCATCTCCCGATCAGGGGCAGGCAAGCCGGAAGCAGCCCGGGTTATAGAAAACATCCAGAAATGCACGGGTACCTCAACAAGAGTTTACCGCGCCGATGCCTCTAACGAAGTCGCCATGCAATGCATAATCTACTCTCTGCAGGCGGAGCGACCAATCCGCGGCGTCGTGCACGCGGCTATGATTCTAAAGGTATGTAAAGCGGACCCTCGCTCTGCGGAATATTACTGACAACACATTACTAGGATGGCATGTTTGAACAGATGAGCTACGCCTCCTACATGGCTGCTATTAGCCCCAAAGTTCACGGTGCGCTGAGTCTGCATAAGGCACTCGGCAACGCCCAGCTTGACTTCTTCGTCATGACGAGCTCCATCTCAGCGGTTCTCGGTAATATGGGCCAGAGCAACTACAGCGCGGCCAATAGCTTCCTGGATGCCTTAGCACGACAACGTAGATCTACCGGCTTGGCGGCCACGTCGCTAGCTTTACCCATGGTCCTTGATGTCGGTGTCGTGGCCGAAGACGAAGCGATCGAGACGTCGCTCATGCGCAAGGGGCTCTACGGTATTAGCGAAGAGGAAATGTTGCGCGGCATTGAGACCGCTATGACAATACGGCCTCGGCAGCAACCGTCAGGGTCCTCACATCTGGCCATATCCATGCCGTCCCACCTCGTTATGGGCATGGAGGCCCATGAAATTGGCCGTGCCGTTGCATCTATCAAGGCTGAAAATATGGATCTCTTCTGGCTCAACAATGCGCGTTTTTGCCACCTGCGGGCTGCAGTTGAGGCGGACATGGCACGTGGCAGCTCTGGTTCTGAGAGCCAGGTTGGCATTCAGGAGCAAGGGTTTGCGACAACTTTGGAGGCAGCGCAAGTACAGGGTCCCGAAGCTGTGGTGGCGGTCATTGCGACACACATCATGGAACGCATGTCGGGTATTCTGATGATCCCAGTCGGCGATTTCGAGGCGGATGGCCCCTCGCTTGGTAGCTACGGGCTTGATAGCATGGTTGGTACTGAGATGCGATCATGGTTGTTCAAGGAGTTCGGCCTGGATTACTCGTTCCAGAAACTCTTGTCCAAGACGCTAACGTTTAGAGCCTTGGCAACGGTTGTAGCTAAGAAGCTGGGCGTTCTTGAGGCGGGTGGAGAAGAGTGAGGAGCATTCCCACCGTCGACCGATAGTGTTTTTCCCCAATAATCTTACGATGATAACGCCACCTACACGTAGACTATGAGTATGAGTAAATCATACTCATAGAATCCCGTCAACTAGATACCTAATACGATGCTCGTTTCTGGAATACTCTTTTACACTATACGTAGTAGTAGACTATCGTCAAAAGCTATGATTGATCTTAGTTAACTACCCTGTAAATGCTGATCCGGAAACAAAGCTCCGCATTTAGTCTTGCTCGTACCAGCAGGCAATCCATTTTTATAAAGATCTTTCAGTGAAGTCCCATAAGAGCATTCGGTCCTTGCATTGGTCCACAAATATACCTGTACTAGGGATACTACGTAGTATTGTACACTGTGCTCGATTTAGTCGGCTCACTAAACTAATAGCGGGTGATACCGTCAGACCTCGTCTTAATAGAGGTGGGATGAACTTGAGCAGGTTGGATTTTTACTCAATTTTCAACTGGCTCTAGTCTACTCAAGGGTCATCTTGTTAGTACTTACGTAGTAGTAGTTTCACTAGCTATGCACAATCCTATTATGAGCTAGATTTACACGTACACCTGCTTAATCTCTAGTGAACTGCACTACTCATATGGTACTCTTTAGACCTCGATCAATAGTAGATAAGATATCTATTCCATAGTAGGTTTACATTAGCATATACTACGTACATATATACTCAGTATCTACTGAGTACGTAGTATCATTGCAATAGTAAGTATATAAATATTTTTACACTAACTACATGAGTACTAGGTAATACGTATCTTGAGTAAAATACTTTGTTTTGTGTACATATTACAGGGATACAGACTGGAGGATTATGGGTAGGAATATTATGCAATCGTGATTTAGTCATCATCCTATTGGCGCACACAGGTGATTGATTGCCTACCGTGCGGCCTGCTTTCTCTTTACTGTATTATACAAAGGAGGAAATCTCGTACTGAAAACGAGCAATGCGACAAACTGATATTAGCTCTTGTGGCTGACCTGATAATAACTGTGCACTTTGGTGTAAAAAGGATCCACCAAGTACTTCTACCAAATAGTTTTATCAGTTTGTCAGTAGACTCACTGAAAACCATTGCGTTGATTATTGCATGAAATCAATGGTGTACTGTACTATGCACACTATATCATCACTATTCCAGGTCTTTAGAAATTATTGTTAAAGTCTTATAGTTTAGCTACAGGGCGTCATAAACTAATTGTGAACCCCGACCCAATATACTAGCCAGTGTCAAGTTGGTAGCTACTTAGTACGTAGAGCAACGGCTTCTTACTATTAGTAATAGACATTGGGGCCAGAAGGCAGTCTACTCATAAAGAATGCCCCTACAGTACATGTACAGCTCAGGTTTGTCCTAATGATGATAGACTAGTCCAGAAGGATAAGGGTGTTTAACCTAAGGGGGGCCCATAAGTCCGATTTCATATCATTACATCCACGGCAGAGTACGAGTACTTACCTAGAGTAAAGAGAACACACTCTATGAGTATAGGTAGTAGGTATGTAATATTTAATAAGGGGTTTTATCTGCCTCCATAATCCATAGTTATGATAGATGAGTTTAGTGTAGGTATACACTACGTATTGCAGTAGCCATATTGGTACAGCGTGACCTTCACCGACAAAATATGTTTATGGGTCAATGTTGCATTACTGCAATGTATGCCTTATTCAGACAACTACGCATGGGACTAATACGACAGATCATTTTGCAACCCGCCATTTTATTGCGGGGGATAGATGCGCAGTGTCATCCTAGCGGCCCACATTGAATCTACTAGTACGCCGTTTTATTTTTTGCTTCAACAACATATGCATGAAGATACAATTGTGTTGCACATACAGAGGCGTCGGCAATGGCGTTGACGGGTGGATGTTTCCGGGGCATTGGGTGCAAACTAATTCAGGAAATGAGGCTATCCATGGAGTAGTACAGTGTAATGAGCAATGAGTAAACCTTGAACAGGGCACAGAAGTGGCCCAAAAAGCTTCTTCACTTGGGCAAGAAGACGGGTATCCCGAACTGCCGGCACTATACTACTACGTATATGTAATCATACTGTGTCGTACAGCATACTTGGTAACAGTCAAAAAAACAGCCATGGTTGTATCGAATTCATGCCGGGCACTGTATTTTCAGGATACACAAGGGTAACAAACACAATGACGGACAGGCTTTGGTTTGCTTATCTCTCCACATGTGAGTGTGCTTTTATGGTCGCATTACACTACACTACTACAGTAGACTGTGTAGGTTGGTTGGCATTGTACACTCCAAGCCCTCGTTATAAATGCAAATGGAGCATAAAGTGTACCAATCACTCCCAGGGACCTACTAGGACAGTGTGTATGGTTTCACAATGAGCGATATGTCGAGCATTTTCCCGTTATGGGAGGATATAATCATATTACCTTGGGAAGGATCCAGTGTAATAACCCATAACCTGCATGTGTTGTTGTAACCCCTCATGGTGTTGTGCTCCGAGTTGCGGCAGTCTGTTGCGGCACCGTTAACTCAGGAGCCGTGAACCCGTTGCGACTAAATCGGAACCGTCACGGCTAATGCGCAGTAGAGGCGACTAAACCGAGAGCTAGTGCAACTTAGAAACAAGCTAGGTACTTCATACACTATAGCAAGCGTGCGTGTACTATGTTACTGTAGGTTAGTGTATTTCTACGATACAACCCAACCCCAGATATCATACCAAAAGAATGGCTCATTAGGCTTCGCACTAACGCAATAGCTGTTACTACCCCTCTTTATGTGTTAAAGTGTGTAGTGTAAACTGTGGGTGCCGGAACTAAATTCCGGACACATAGCATTACACTAGACATATCATTTCAAATTGTGAGAAGTGTGTTGGTAACACTGGTGGTGACGCAGTCACTCAAAGAGTGTATGCACATTCTACACTTTTCTGGCGGCAAGAAGTTCCAATACCAGAATATGAAGTCACGTACAGCGTACACTCAAAACAAGAGAAGGTATCGGGTTGGTCACTCTAAGTCGAATACTTGAAATGCATAGGAACAAAATTTAGGACCCAATTTTTACGGGTTTTACCGCCTTCTCAACTCTTATAGGTTGTTATTCTTGTTGCGTCTATCTATTGTGTCTCTAACTTGTTCCTGGTATATCAATGTGACTCCGTAAACCCCAATACAATTTTTACAATGTAATAGCTGTAGCGTATTTGGCCAACAGAGGATCCTTGAGTAGTCGGGGCAAGGATTTAGACTCAACGCCGATAATGATTTCAATGCCACCGCCAGGAAGAGCGGGTAGAACAAGTGAGCCACCATTAATAACGCCGACATCCGGGCTACGAACTGCCTGGATCTTTCCACCCAGAGTATTGCCCCAGTCCAGTCCATACACGCCGAGGTTGATCCAGGAAGTCTGCACGCAGTTGCAACCAGGCACATCGATGAAGGCTGTAGCCACGACACGGTTGACGTCGATAACGCTCTCGAAGAGTGTGCTTAGACTATCGACGTACTGGTCGTTGAGCTTGGACACTGCATTGCGGACAACGAGCGCTGGATCCGCTATGCTATCCCGAGAGAGCATCTTGCGGATAGGCATCTGTGGCGCCACCCAGCCCAACCAGTTGCCCAGTGTGCGTGGGTGCACGGGCGGGTCAGTGCGTGGTCGCCCATCTACTGCAATGTTGAAGATTGACGTTGGGTCGCCCTCAAGCTCTTCTAACGAGAACTGCGCGGCCATGACTGAGCGCCACATCAGTGCCGAGAGGGCATCATTGGTAGAGACCCAAGTCTGATCAGAAGGGTCAGATGCATTGCTTGGCGCCGCATCTGCCTTGAGGGTTGCCAGTTGTTCTGCGGTGAGCCGGAAAACCTGTCCAACGTGCTCACGTGAGATCATCTTCGGCGGGGAGCCCTCTGGGGTGAAGGGTAGCACGAGGACCTCCGGGTGGTCCTCGGGCTTTCCAGCACTACGGCCGGAAGGCTTCATATGTTTCTCTCGATCTGTGAAGAAAGTCTCGGGGATCTGGTTACGAGGACCCGTCTCGCCCTGTAATCGGCGGCACTCCTCGGCCCATGTCTCGAGCCAGGTGTAATACGCCTTGGCATCTCCGAAGACATGAAAGAAGCAGCAGGTCAAGAGCAGGCCTCCGGGGATGAAGTTGGCCTGGCAATCGGCAACGGGGAGCCTCTCTCCGGGAGTAGGCCAGGTGAAACGATGGCAAAGCAGGTCGCCGGAAAAGGCTTCAACGGGGAAAGCTTTGGCTTTTATATCGGCGTAAGTGTGGGGGAAAGCTCCTGGGGCTCTCAAGTCTTTCTTGGTAATTGTGTCGTAATCATCGTACTTCTGCAACTTCAAGACACCAGCCTGTTTTGCGTCTGTGTCCGGGACACCTTCGCACGCGAGCGTGGGGATTCGCTCTTTGGCGTTTTCAAGACCCTGCTTGAGTATACGGAAAACTTCATCCGCATCGTAAGAGTCGCTTAATTCAATGGGGAACACAAAACGAATGTAACCCTTGGGGCCTGCCTTCTCCAACGGGATCAGGCTCGGGATCTTGCTTGCATACTCGGAAGGCATCTTGCTTATAGTTAAGTCTTGCTCACAGTAGAGCTAGTGTTATATGATAGTCAATTGACAGAACATATAACGATGAGGGGTGTTTTCGCGGAGCTTTTGAGTTGTTGACTTGGGCATACTTGGGCATACTTGGGCATACCTGAGCGATATCGCTTACTTATGAGCACTCTTATTCTGTATACTAACTAACGGTGTGCTTGAAAGGTAACAACAAGACGGCCTCCTGGGGAATTTGCCCCGCTAAGAGTGTTACTTTGCATGATAGCTTGATAGGCTTTTGACGCAGGCCCCTGGATCGGGACATTTTGCCCATTTCGCAACAGATTCAAGGGCCACTAACGCAGCATCTGTATTGTACTACTACTAGTACGTACATAGTAAGAGCCTGGATTAATCCATGAACGTTCCCAAGGGCATCCTCAGGTCGGTTCGACTCGATGCCTAGCATTGGTTTCAAGTGTTTCTGGAACAGGTGATTATTTCTAGTGTATGCGTCAAGTTCACCTCTAACAAGTCGTCGAACACTGCTCCTCAACCCCCCTTATGCGACAAACTACCACAAGGGATTGAACTAGAGGGGTTTTTTACTTACTAGTACTACTCAGTAGTAGTAGAATCAAAAATCTACACTAGAAAGGAAAACTGTTTCGTCGCCCTAGCGCATTGTGTCCCAGTCCTAATGAAGTAGGTGCCTGGAGCAAAAGTTCCACTGTTTGTTGCTCGTTTGAAAGATTCCCTGCCAGAGCAAGGAGTCCCGCTTTAGACGACTGCACATTTGCAAGAGAGAATGATGTCAACTCGCATGTTCGTGGACAAACACCAAGCTTGAGGTATCATGGGTACTTACTAAGATAGTGCACAGTATCTAGCTGATATATTGTAGTGTACATAGTAGTTGAAATTCCAGCAGCGTGGTTCTAATCTCCAAATTTCCGAATGGAGCCCGTGCAGTCCCCGTTTCATTTTTCTCAATAGTGTACGGTGGGAGGCTTACATATGTAGTACACTAGATTGTCATGCAGCGTGATGGGGCAGGGTGTGATATACCATGTACCCTTGGTAAGCCCCTGAAAACACTGTCGAGTGAAGTACGAGTAGTGTAGGTAATCTCGCTTGCCGACTTTTCTAGAAGGAAAATAGACCAGCTATCTACTACAGTCTACTAGTACATAGTACGTAGAACCTGGATTTTTGTCCCAGCAATGTAACGTAGTGTAATGCGATTTTCTTTTGTACCCCCAGTCCTTCCTGACCTTTCCTTTTTCTCCTGAGTCTTTTGCATAATAGTGTGCATAGTACATTATCCCCACACGTCGTCTCCTACCCCGTAATGCGCCGTAATGGCGCGTAATGGCCGGATAGAGTAGTTAAAAGCACGTGCATTTCCTCTTCCGGCAGTCAACCCTAGTATGGCGGCTTCTGCCATGTGTTAGCCCATGTCGACGTGGCATTAAGCTGCAGTACGGTTCGGTTCGTACCCTATATGCACTAATGGAACACCAGTGATGTCTTATCCTCCTGTGCCTCAGCCTAGTAACATAATTGGTTCTCAGCTGGAATAAAGGTGAACTAATGTACCTAACCTATCAACTTAGTAACGATATACCGTAGCGGCCGTCGATGATCCACTACCCGTGATAACTTAGGTCAAACTGGGTAAGTAAGGAGAGTGTACCTAGCGTAGTGTATAGCTATTCGTCTTTCACAAGATGAACTGATAAGAAATTTATAGCTTTGTCATGGGCTATGTATCGCTTATAGACATGTCTAACTACCAACGTATGACTGTTACCTACTGAGTAGTGTAAGTACATAGGTATGTGGGATCGAGCCCACTCTCACCGTAACTATAGTCGCCCGGCTATGGCCTAGGCCCGCCATGGACAGTAAGTTAATCATAATTAAGGTCTTGGAGTTACCAGTTTCACATAAACCGTAGATCTGGAATATGTATGGACTTTGGAGTTTCAAATTGGAACTCCAACTTAGTCTACCCAAAAAGGCTCGCCCACCGAAATAAGAATACACTAGGTACCATACTTTAATCGATTTTTAGTCTACACACACTAATTAAAATTCAACGATGCCAGTTGGTAAAATTGGTAGTTGTATTAAACTGCCAGAGGAACTTGCTCTCTTATCGTATGTCGCGAGAAAACAGCGATCACTTCTGAATAGAAGGAAATGCGCATTCAAAGGATTGATTAGCTAGGTATTTGCATAATCATAACTAGGTACCGTACAGTATATCAAGCTGGCTCGCCAAGCGTTTCTCTTGCGCAATTGTATCGAAATTTTCATGGACCAGGGTTCTTCTAATGACGACTATTAGTAACCCTTGCCATTAAGTAGTCATAGTATAGGTACTTCTCTTTAATATTATGCACACTCATGTACACATGGTAGTGTGTGTATGGATGGTACAGTGCGATAACCTACATTATCAAGATGTACATCTAATATCTGTACATTACAGGTGACTAAGGCATATTTCTCTTCCCCATGTTCTGCTTAGCTATACACTGTACTGAGTACGTTACACTACACTATCTAGTGTACTACTAGTGTACTGTACGTACGCTACGGTACGTGTGCCGCAATTCCATGTGGGTAGTGTAATGTGTATTATTATATTATTGCGACATTCATCATCCCCATACCTGCCCATGCCTTCGGGTGAGGGCGAACCATTTTGATCCGGGTCCCTCCCAATCTCAAATGGCAGTTTATAGAACGTTCATGGTAGGGGCCCTTGCTCGGGCTCCCCTGGGGGGCTTCCGCAATGATCAGACCAAAACTGATCCTGCGGCAATCCCTACGATTTTTGGTTATCTGTGGCCGCATGATAACCCGGAATGCTATCTAGTAGTGTAACTAAAGTACCGCAGGTTCCCATGTGGCATCTCGTGTAGTCCATACCAAGCGCGACCTTTTCTAAAGATCTTGGGGCAGATCTCCTTCTTCCTAGGTTATCTTCCATCTCTCTTTTTTTCGATCTGGGTAGACTCGTCCAATCCTTTCCTTTAGTCTATTGCTCATGTAATATAAGCGCTACCCTCCTTCTATCACTTGTGGTTTCTTACTCGTCAATATTTCGTTGTTTATTTTCGTGGTGTAGTTGCGTCTTGGGGACCTATCAGCAACCAGTTCAAAAACATCGCCGTATGCAATGGAAATGGAAATCGATCCTATCATCTTAGCGGCCTTTGGCCCCCCTCCCGAGGGCATCGATTTGCACGCGAGACAAGAAACGGCAATTATTGTGGTGGCACTCGTGTCTACGGCCTTTGCGACAGTCGCCCTTGGTCTGAGAATATGGGCGAGGAACTTCCAGCGTTTCGGCATGATGGCCGACGACTATTTGATGATAGTCGCCCTAGTAGGCCAACTCGACTTCCGCGTGCGGCGCTGCCAGTTACTAACCAAAGCTAGGTCTTCACCATTGGCACGCTTGTTATCACGATTATGGGAGCAAAAGCCGGCGCTGGCGCGCATCTTTGGGCTCTGCATCCGCAAGATGTAGCAAATATCTTTCGTGTAAGCACGCGCTCTTCGAGATCGCTCTAGTGTCTTCCCACTAACTCCTGTACAGTTATTATATTCGTACACCTTCATTTACGCCGGTAGCGTTTCTTTTACGAAGCTATCAATCTTACTATTCTATCGCCGACTATTTGAAAGAGGATCAACATGGTTTCACATCCGCCTAGCCTTCGCAGCTTTTTTTACCAGCGGATATTTGATCTCGATTTGGGGTGTCGCCGCCGGGCTCTGCCAGCCCACGGAATTCTTTTGGACTCAGTTCATCGGTGCTACGGACGGCAAATGCATCGATATCAACGCTTCTTTCCTCAGTTTGACGGCGCTCAATCTCGTTGCCGATCTGCTCGTCTTACTCGTTCCGATCCCCGAGATCCTAGCACTTCAAATGACCACTAAGAAAAAGATTGGTGTTTGCGCAGTTATGCTACTAGGTGGCTTGTAAGTTATACACGTACCATTTAAGGGACCTCTACTAAACAGGCTTTAGAGTCTGCGTCGTGAGCGCCGTGCGCATCTGGGCCTTTTACAGATTTACTGTCGAAACCGACATCACATGGGTTCAAGCCGACGTGTTCCTACTATCGTCTGTTGAGCCTGCTTTCGGCATTGTTTCCGCCTGTCTCCCAAGTTTACGTCCGCTCTACCGTCGAATGCGGGACAAGATTACCGGAAAGGAGTCTCATACAACCACAACGGGCACATGGTACGCAAACTCCAAGGCCAGTCGCATTGGAAACAGCTACGTCCGGTTTGGCGACGAGAGTTCGAGATCCGTGGAACGTGACGATATCGCTCTGACCAGCATTGGTAAAGGGCCCACTGCGAACAAACCAATCCCCCAGAATATCATCCTGGTACGATCCGAAATAACGCAGTCTTCGAATCAAACACCAACATCAAGGCGTGATTCCCTTGACTCGTATTAAACGCTCGGTTACCTGGGTTTCAAATTATAGATGGCGTATTTGGTATTAACGGGAGAGACGGCGGTGACCTCCATCTCACACATCGAACGCCGGGGCCGCGGACCCTTAATCTAGCCTTTGAGGATAAACTGCGTGGCGCGTATTCCTACAGGCCGGTAAACAACCACGGCATCAGGAAAGATGTAAGTGCGACTTCCTGAATAAGGAAGATTTTAATGGTGGCTCGGAACCATCGTATTATGTACATAGATAGGCGTCAACGTCATGGAGCGACTTGAATATTCCACTAGGAGCAATCCCAGGCTGTCATTTCCGGAATGAAATAATCCAACAGTAGAATTTTACCAAATAATAGACATTATATATAGTAGTCCAATCCTTTTTTTCTGTCAGTATTAGGACACGGCTTTCTAGGGACCAAAGATATCTTCTCATGTATTGCTAACAGAAGCCATCAGTCGACCAATTCCTACGATCCTCCAGCAACAGCCTTTATCCATGACTTGCATATACTCCTATAATCAAGAAAAATGAAAGCATACTACTTAGGACGTCTACTTGAAAGTCAATGCCAGGATTCGATTCTTGAGTTATTGCCATTAACGTTTAAATCCTACGCGACATAAACGGGTTCAGTATCTGTCTTTTTAGAGTTTATCTATGCTATATCTAAAACACTTTTATACGCTTGCTCGACATACCAATCTTGCGTTGAATCAATAAATAACTTGGCTTCCCATCGTTTCCGAGCATCTGGGTCGGGCCGGTGGCATTTAAACTGCCGAGAGACACGGGTACGGGGGCATAATCGATGATTGGGAACCCAGAGCCGTGGGCAAAAAGCCTTGGGAAATCTGGAATTGCGCTGATAGTAATTACGTGCAGAACCATGTAGCTCTCCGCTAAAATCGCTTAGAGGCTATTTCTCGTCCCCTGACACGCTATGATCACAGAAAGAAAAGATCGTCCCCCAATCCCGGCCTCGTCCCATGAACTGGAGTCGCCGATCATATAGTATTACAAAGCCCATAAAGTCCGATTTATTTACATTATTCAGTACCCCCACTCGGAAACCAACCCCATAGCGCGGATAGTCCACGTATCTTCCCGAAGTCACAGAGCCGGCCCGGTCTACACTATACACTGCACTAGTAGCAGCATAGACCTTTTGTTCTCCATACCAAACTTCATTATCTCGTCATCTCCGGGCATGAAATATCAATTTACAAATTACACGTGCGCAGGCATTTACTGAGAAATGATCTCTTCACCAGTCCCCCCTCGGTGACAAATTTTCACAGCATCTTATGGAAACTCGGCATATCCTTAGCTACTAATTACAGGTACGCATTGTTAGCTTCTATAATGTCGAAACACCTTGAATGTCAATGAACGCGCTAGTTGTAGACTACATGCAGTAATACTAGTTGCCGACTTAGCTGCCGGTGGTAACCCCTATTGCGCTATCCGTCGCGTCCACTATTCTCTCAACGGCGGCGCAGAAGGACCTGACTCGGTCACCGACGATTTTCATTTCAAACTACAGGTTCGGTAAGGTGGCGAGGCTTCATACCATTCTTGACGTTTTACGGCGGGAATCCCGCGACGCTGTGCGTCTCCTAAGGGCGAAACTCATCCTTGTCACCGACTTGATGCTTGAAGATGGCCCCCTGTTGTCAGGGGAGTTCAACACAGCCGTGTATGAACCAGGTCGACCACTTTGTACCCCTAAACTCAACAGGGAACTTCTACGCCGCCATGGTGCTGAATAGACGGTTGTGTGGCTCCCCCACGAAGAGTCATGGCCTTATCTGTAGCGTAGGGTCTCGACATGGTTCTTGAGGATGTTAGGGTCTTTCGCCTCCTTTTCCATCAGCAATTTTCAATTATTATTTGTCCCCCTGATGATTTTATCTTATAGAGCTTGTAAGGGTTAGAAAACCATGTACGTAAATTTTGATGTTAGGCACACCACAATACTTGGGGTTGGTTATCATTCTTCGCAGCATGGCTTTAGGTGTTTATATTGCATAATCATAGCTTGAATTAAGGCATTTACTCACGGGCTAGCAAAAAGAAAAAGGGAGAAACAATTGTGACCCGGCGGAGTACTTACTCATGGCCCATGGCTTTGTCACTCCAGCTTTCCTCGATAGTCAAGCCTCTTGGGGACGTGGTAGGGGGTAAGGAGGCCGCTATCAGCCAGATCAAGCTCCTCGCGGACGATGCGAGCAATTATATCGTGACTATTGTTGAAGTTTATCATTCGCTCTATCGCCTGCCCGGGTTACTGGCATAATAAGGATGGGTCTTATCTGTTTTGCGAGTCCTGTGGTGCAGGTCGTCCAAGAGAAGCAGGAGGAGGCATAGTTGATTTTCGATGACAGAATTTGGCTACGCAGATCTCGAACGAAGTTGAGCAGGTGATGATGTGACGGCATACTTATCTCAATTAAGTCCTATGTATCGCTCCTCTAAAACTCGAGCCGGTGTTTGGTGGATATACTATTCATCGCCGTGCTATCACACAAAACGCCGTATGAGTCGCTGGGTACATAGCCATGTATTTAATGATGCTAATCAGATTGTCTTCATGTCAGCATTCATTCTGTCGTACTGCTAGGAGCCAAGGTAGCTGTGATGGAGAGGAAATGCTATCTCAATCAATATTCGCCCTTCACGACTTCAACCGGAGAATTTCCATCAATATGTAAGCGTCTAACTAACACGCCCGTCTCATCCCAGTAGGCAGTAGTATCGTAGATTTTTATCAATTATCTAATTACCTTAAGAATGTGTATGAACTATTTCTCACATCCATATGAACAATAAAACCTACAATCATTACCTTAGGTACGATCGCACCCGGTATCTTCAGCGCTGTCATTGCTACTGCTATTTGATAGAAGTCAGACCGCAGGTGCGAATACTGCGCCTGGGATTAGGTAGATGGAACGTGTGACCTATCCAAGTAGCTAGTCGCTTCCTTTAATGAGCGCTGTGTTGAGAATTTTGGGAAGGCCACATTTCAATATTGTTATCTATAACGTCATTATCTCGAATAATTCAGGGGCAAAGGTAGGTTGAATATTCCCTCTAAACCCTTAGTATTTTCGCAATGTGCTAATAAATCGACAGAAAGAATTGAATCTCTTGATATCACTTACGGCCTGTACGTTTCTTGAGTATCAAATCCATCAACTTTCATATGTTCGAGTCTTGTTACCGGCTTTTTTAGACGGTGTTCATTCGCCCTTATATTAATCTAAGCATTCGATAATCATGTCCGACCCCGAAAGCCATGTTCATAAATATCTCACAGAACCCGAGAGCCGTGCTCTTTTCGAGGAAAAGAGGGACAAGCTAACTCACAGTTAGTAGCCTCTACACAAGACAATCAATCTTTCTTCTGCTTCGTATTTCCCAATATTAAATATCTTCTCCCCTATTTTGGGATTCGTCGCTAATCAAAAGCGATAGTGCTAGAAGCACAGTTGTCTCAGGATCTAGAGGAGCCGCAGTCACCAGGTATCCTCAAGGACATCGTCGGGTATCGCATGAAATTCATGACCTTCTACCTCAATGAATATATCCGATTATACTGGGAAAGGGAACGCAGTGTTCATCATAGACCCCACGGCTACATCCCGCTAATAATCATACAACTTAGAAAGGGATACATACTCACCAACACCTTCGACAACACCGTGCAGTGTAATAAACTCTTCGATGTTCTCGCGCTGAATTTTGGTCCCCAGTTCAGTTTCATGTTTCAGGCCGAGGACCATCCCGACCAGTGTTAGTGCTACCCGCGGAGAATATGGCTTCCGAGCGCAAACTTGAATCCGAACGAACGAGAATCATATGATCCTCGGGACCACAAAAGACTCCGAGCTTAGTTGAACGAGGAATATGGCCTTAATGTGACCGCCGAATCCGCCTCCTCTGATTGGACCATCGATTATGACCACATGTTTCCCCGGTTGTCTTTGGATGCTGCTATATTTCGTCTTCCGAAAGATCTAGCTGTATCACCAGTCGCAGACGATGCTATTCCAAGTATAGAAACCGAATTTGATATGCTGGGCGATAGCGGGACCTCTAAGCGAATTAATCAATTAAGAAATCCGAGTGGGCATCGACAAGGGAAAAGGAGAAGGAAAGGAAAAGAAAAGAAAAGAAAAGAAAAGAAAAGAAAACTAGAAAAGCCAGATGATGACATCGTATTCAAAAGAATAGGTTAAGAAATATCGCTTTGGAAGGACTGCGACCACGATGATTCCGGTTCAGAGGGATCATTCTCTTCGAGCGAAGAAGAGGATTATGCGATTTCGTAATGTTGGGAGATTGTCAGTAACCTACACAGCCCTTCTGATGTTGCTGTTGCTACGATTAGCAGCTTAATGGGTAAGGAATGCTAGGACGGCAGCTTGCGAGGAGATATTCTGATTAAAAAAGGGAGATAGCATTGCCACAAGCAGTGAGAAAATCCCGGGAAAGAGTTCTTTAACCGTATATTCGTTACGGGGCCGGGAACGGGAGCAAGCAACAGTGAAATTACGAGGCTAAAGATTGCGAAGAAACACGAAACGTATAATTAAGAGTTAGTCATTAAGATCACATTCTACGCCTGCTTATCTATGTCGTCTCCTTTCTTTACATGAAGATGATTTTTCTCGTTGATGTAATAATCCTCATCTTTGCCATCAGCCAAGATCTGGCCGTTCCAGACGGCCCGAATATGATTGAAGACTATAATTATCCACCCGATGACCAGGAGTACAGTCATGGCACTGCCGAGACCAAGTATACCATTACTGTTTAACGTCTTGCCGATTGAAATGACTGAGATCGTGAGGCCCACGTTCGGGAAAATGTAGGAGTACCAGTTGAGGTGGAATGAAATCTCCCGCCAAACAAACAGGTTGGCTACAGCGGCAATGCAGAAGAACCAAAGGCTGAGAAACCAAATGAATATAGACACCGCCGTGGCAAGAACAATGAGAATCTGTCTAGTAATATCGTCGGGGCCAAAGCTGTTGTAGTAAGCCGGGTAGTCGTTTGCCATACCGATAATAGCCAGGCTCGTGAAAGCAGGCGGACCAACGGCGATGAACATTCCCGGCCGAGAGTTAGGCGCAGGAAAACCGTATTGTACTAACCGGGACACATAGCAAGCATAGATGAGGATCGAAACTAGTAGCCCGAATCCTTGCGCCCCGAGGCCCGCGACGAGCATCGGACTGGCTTGGTCTGGTGGTTGTAGCCCAGCTCCTGTCGAAGCGATCGTCCCCGAGAGCATATATCCGAAGACTGGCAGGTCCCAAATTGGCGTCATGTCGGATAGCTTCAACTTGGGAGATGTAAATAGCAATACGTATTGCGCCACAGCGATGACGAATGTGACGGCAAAATAGATCCAGAACAAAATTCGGTAGACCACGATGAGCCAGGGGCCGCAAGACGGGATGCCATATCGGGCGATACCAGCAATGATGGAAGCTAGACTCAAAGTCGACGTGCCCAAGAAAAGTCCCTCAGTGGGATGGACAATGGACTTCTTGAGGGTTCCCGGGAACTTGACGAAGCGGTAGGTGATAGCCGACACGACGAGGGTGAATATAACGAGGTCGAGAATGTAGACAAATTTGCCGATTGTCTGAAGCCCGGGAAATGTGAAACCCTGGTTCTTTTCCGCTAGCAGCAGGGCGAGACCCCCCGTCGACATGGGTAGTGTGAAATTGGCCCATGTGAAGTGCTTCAAACGCGCCAGCGACGAAGGCCGCTTTCTCTCTCCCTCCTCTCCTTGATCCATAGTGCCTGAGTGCTGCTGAGCGTTACGTAGCTGCCGTTGGGTTGATGCGAAAAAAGAAAAAAGAAAGGAAAAAAGATTAGGTATTGGTGGAGTTGAGTTGTAACTTGTAAGTGATGGTTTATTGGAGCCTGCGTTATCGAATACCTACCTAGTAGTGTAGCTTAGTCAGGAACCAACGGGTTCCCGAGATAAACAAACAAAGCTAAGAAGGACCTTCTTGCAATCTCGTTAAAGCCTAAGGTTAGGTATCTAGAACTGAAGTTGCGTCTAACAACCGCCAAACGCGCACCATACATATTTACCTTACTTGCATACAAGATGACCCCAACTGCTACGCGATTGGTACGGTACCCGATATCGGCCCAATTTTAATCTGTCACTTAAAGATAGCAATCTGACCGTCTCTGTAAAGAATAAGAGATTGAAGAGGAACTCGTATATATATACTGCGGAAGCTATGTACACTTGGATACAGGACATGACATAGAAGGAGCAGGCCCGATAGATAGAGGCAACTCAATATCTACTAGCCGCGACAGGCATTGCTCAAGCGAGAGACAGCGGCGTGAGGCCTGTCCATCGGTGGACAGTGCATGGTTAATGATAATCACCTTCTCCTTTTCCTAGCGAACCTAGCGAGCGACTTTGGTCTTGACTAGACCCTCCTTAGAACGCGGGCTTGGCGTTCTTGAGGAGCATCTCAAAGTACGGCTGGTTCCACTCACCGGCCTCGGGTGAGGGCTTGTAGGCCTCGGTCTTGCCGCAGAACGAGTCGTAGCGGGTGGCGCTGGTGTCGCTGGTGCCGTCAGACTCACCGCCGGGCTTGCCCCAGACGAAGGCGTCGGTGAGCGTGTCACCAGTGGTGGATGTCGGGCGCACACCGAAGCCGGCGCCGTCGACGTTGCACCAGTTGCCCCACTCCTCGCGCAGACCGGTCACGCCGTTGCGGCCAGTGTCGACGATGGCGTGGTTCGGGAAGCCAGCGGTCTTGAGGGCGGCACCAAACTTCGTGACGTAGGTCTTCTCGTTCTGGCACGCGTTGTACTTGGCGTCGGAGGCCTTGGAGAACTCGCCGGGGCTCAGGTCCCAGGCGTTCCAGCCGGCAATGTTGGTGGCAATGCCACGGACTTGCTTGGGGCTGCCGGCGCTCTTGTACACCTTGGCGAGCCCCTCCGCACCGGGCTTCAGGTTGGCGTCCCAGCCGAGCCAGCCACCGTGACCCGCATCGACGTACATGACGACGTTGGGAAGGTTGAGGCTCTTAAGAGCGTAAGCGACACCCTCTTCATAGGCGCTCTTGCTGTCCTTGCAGGTCTGCAAGTCGGCGTTGGTGACGAGGTTAGGGAGCGAGTCAGGCTCGATGATCAGGGCAAAGGCCGAGTTCGGGTTGGCCTTAAGCTTGGCGACAATGGCTATGTTCTCTGTCAGCTATGGTGTTCCCTCGGGCCAAATTCAGGGAGATTATCCTCTTACGGTCAATGTAGCTGGACTTGTACTTGGAGATCTCGCTGTACGCGAGTTCACCGTTGGAGGCCTTGGCGGCGCAATCACGACCGGGCAAGTCGTAGATGACGAGACCCAAGATGTTCTCGCAAGGAAGATCGGCGACGGCATCGTCGAACTTGGCGATGTTCGCGATGGTGTCACTGAGCTTCAGGTCAGCTCTCAGTCTGCATGGGGCAAGGTTGATATCGGGAAAAGCTTACAGCCAGAGGAAGCTACCAACGTCGGCAACCTTGGCGGCAGACGCCTTCAGCGAGTCGTCGGAGATGGCTTCGAGAGCAGCCTCGACTTCCTTACGGAAGAAGCTGTTAGGGTGCAGCTTGTACTTTGTCCAGACGTTGGTGGTCGCGTCAAGTTTGACGGCCGACGAACAGGCGGCCGCAGCCTTGCGAGGAATCTTGTCCGACGGGGCAGCGAGAGCACCCGCCGCCAAGAGAATTGACGCAATAGCCGCCTTCATTTTTGCTGAGACCCTGATGATGATATATCGAGTTGGAGCGTGTGTAAGGAAAAGAAGAACTCGAGACATAACCGAGGTGGCTGGTCACCTCTTATACCAGTCTACGAGGGGCGACATCTCAACACTGCCACTTGTGCAATAAGGAAGTAGGCCCGTCAACCGTGATCACGACACGCACTCGGTAGTTAACTTCCGAAAAGACGTAGCTGCAGCTAATCCCGCCACCGAGATTGCAAAGCGGCAACTTTCTAAGCGTGCCATATTCATGGCCTGGCTAGACTCCATAATTAAATGTGTGCCATATGAAGATCGTAGTTCCTATTGGCATGACCGCCGGTCGGGCCTACACAACAACGTGTGGGGGATGTCGCCTGAGCATGTTAATCAATCTCATATATCTTTATTGTGCAATGTAACTGGACCCTTACGACTTGGCTTTCTCCAAACCGCTAAGCATTATTTTCCATATTTCAATGTGGGTAGAGCCGCTCCGCTGGGATATGAGGTTCTCTTGTCAGGAGAGAATCGAGGAAGCATGAATATACAGACTAGAACGATGTTGATTACCTGATCGAAAGATAGCCTTCGGTCTACTCAGACTAGCAGCGAACAGTTAGTGATGAACTGTACCATGCAGAGAGCCTTCAACCCCACAGAATAGATGTGCAATGCCAAGGTTTCCCCAGCTTATGTCCCATGCTACTCAATAAATCGACTCCGGCCCAGGAACATACTACGGAGCAAACCAGCGGGTGGATAACCAAGGAGAAAGTGCACGAATAACAGGATAGACATGGATGGCGAGTGACTTTGTTTGCCTAAATTCCTCGTTATTTGAAACAGCTGAGGCAGGTCCATTCAGAGCTCGACATCTAGAGTTTCCGTTTAGCCGCACGCGCCGCTTGTATCCAGAAAGGATCATCGCCGGCTAAAGCCTCCAACTCGGAGCAAAGATGGCCTTGAAAGCCACTCGGATGTGCAAGGCTGCATGTGGAAATGAGTGGTCATAGGATTCGCGCTGGTTGATCATTCGGAACGGCGAGCCGAACAACTGCCATGCCGAGTGCCCAAGTAGGATGGAGTGGCCTCCCTGCTTAGTAGTAAATATTCGGGGTAGGGCATAATGTTGCCACAGTATCTGTGGCTGCTTGCCATAGAACGCGGTGGAAGAGAGCAAGCAAGTCTGATGGCTTAAAGGGACCGTGGCATCCACCGTGTTTACAATCCATTCATTGCTGTTAGACCGTTTCCCGGGAATCGTACCCAATTAAATTGAATTGGGAATGCTGTGTGATTAGAGTTCAGCATCGGACACTAGAAATTGGCTAATATCTTGAGAGGGCGTTGTAATATATAAAGATCCACAATTCATCTCACGATTCGTGTTGCAATGGATTTCAGAGCACTTACGAGATCGAGTTAACACTGTATCGGTTTCAGTAGAGCTGATCGATGGTAGATATAATACTTTGTATTTCATTGTTCTTTTCTGGTAGTGACAATTCTGGAACCACATCGGCCGTTGTCTTGCCTCATTGGGTATTCCATTTTCTCTATTTCCTTGGAAAACTAATCCTCTAAGTGCATCGCGAAAAGAGTCGCCCCGTCGCCCCTACTTCAAGGCGTGACTGGAGCCCCGCCTCTGTATTGATGGTTTGCCAACTTACATGAAAGGGGGTAGTTTGAAGGGATATCCTCCATTCTTGCCTCGGAACACAGAGAGCAAGAAGCTGTACATGACGGTCAATACAATACCCCATGCAATAACCATGATTTGCTGCACGTTGTTATCTTTAGTTCTTGGGGCTTTCATGGCGAGGGAGATCGTAGCGAAAGACAGAACACCATCTATTGAGAATTAGTTTGTGAACTCAGTTACGGGGGTTTGATCGGAAGCTTACATATGAAAGCGATGATCTGCGTCTCAAGGCCGTATTGGCTCTGAAATCCAGCGGCAAAGTAGCTAATTCCACCGCGACCATCTCCCGAGACATATGGTACTTTGCGAATCTGATTGTACATATGACCACTGGTGAAAAGGAGGATGCCGATCAAGCTCAGGCCCGCCCATACATTACGGTTTTGGATGATAGGCAAAATATATGGTGATAGTTTGAAGACAACACCTAGGACGCCAAGGACAGAAACAGTCGAGACAGCCCAGCGAACATAGTTGACTGGTCGGTAGACGGCGGGATGGGGTCTGTCAGGGAGATGGCGAGCTAGCCAGTCATGAACCTGCTCCGCACTCGGTGGGCTAGGAATGGTATTAGCTTCGATTGAACAAGAATTGAACAAGAATTGAACAAGAATTGAACAAGAATTGAACAAGAACAGTGTGTTCGGTGTATCATATATACATACCCGTTTGCGAAGTCAAACCGAAGAGGATCGGGGTTGGGGACAGCATGGGGTCCGGTAGTGGGCTGGAAGAGGAAGAGGACTGGTGCTGTTTGCAAACCGAGCTATGAAGGGTTTCGCATGGTCAGCTGTATGTACATCGTAATTTGTTTGGTCCATAGGGGTGCACTCACAGACATAAAAGTATCCCTTCCCTCGGCGAAATCAAGCGTGCTGAGAATCAAACGCGACTCGCCCTTCTTGTCACCCTTGGTCCAGCTCTTGCTGAGCACCTCCCATTCGGGTTGGAAGGCGGTGCAAAGTTGACAGCCATACTTTGCATCCAAGGCCGTCAGCAGAACGGCAACAGCATAGTCCCGGGGGGCAGACGTAAGCTTCTTGTAGGTGGAATCGGAAAGCTTCAAGGGCGAAGAGGACACCGCCTGGGTGTGGAATGTCTGAAAGCGACTGGCCGAGGAAGATGACTTGGCGGCGAAGGACCCGAGAGGGAGGGCGACAATGGAGAGGAGGGCGGGCAACCAGCGCATGTTGGCGTCGGAAAAAGAGAAGAAAAAAGGCGAATTGGTGGTACAGTTAGGAATAAAAGAAAGTCGACTGCCTCGACACGCGCATCGGATGGATCGATGGCTCTTTGGGAAAGGTGCGGGTAGATAGGTAGTTGTCTTTGTCGTCGTCTAGGCTAGGTGGGTTAGGTAGATCCGTAGCTTCAAGATTCCCGTAAGAGCTACCTTCTATGGTGGTGCACTGGTGGCAGACAAAGGTGTCCTCAATTGAGTTCAGTGGCTTGACAGTGTATATACTACCGTATACACTGTATCACGGTCAGCTAGGTACGTCAGCTCTCAAGCTCGAGCCACTTTAAGCTACCACCTGCAGCTTGGCAACCCGTCTCGCCCAGCCATGTACCTGCACTAAGCCCAAACTGGCACTTTGTTGACCTTTCGTTGTGTCCCCCCACAAAACACGCTCTCTCTCCGTCATCCCCCCAACTCTTGACCAGGTGCTCTTGATAAGGTACTTACTTAGTGGACACAAGCTATACATCGACAACTATTACACCAGGAACCAGACAACACCCAAACTCCTTCAATTGATCTTCGTGGAGGGTTTGTTATACAATACCCGGAACTGTATCTGCTATCAATTCCCTCACAGTACAACGCGTATATTTCAGTCTAGTCAGTCCAGCCCAGTCCATCGCAATGGGCAGGATTGCAAAGGTCGCCATGGCCCGTGAGCAACGGGGAAGTATGGACACTGAAAAGGTAAGCTTGCAGCACGGATTTTCCTGCGTTGAATTCGCGTCGATACCTTGACTGACCATCATGTACTTGCTTAGCGTGTTCAAAGTACCCAGACCCTCCATAATCTCGAACTACAGCACCAGAAGAATGAGTGTGATTCGGATATTCTGGTTAAAGACGAGGATATCCGTCGGCTGCGAGTACGAATTCTGTTACTCCGAGATGAAAACACAGCCCTACGAGACCAAGTCGACCTCAACGATAGCACGAACGCGAAACTTGTCTCTCGGTGTGACAACCTCAGTGCGCAGATCGAAGCGAAAATGGCCATGGTTCGCTCCCAAGAAGAGCAACTACGTAAACAAGAGCGAGAATATTCAAATCTCAAAGTCAGTATTAGGGATAATCTCATATAAACACAACAAGAAACAGACAGGAATTTTGATTAGGCTGACTCCGATATCTAGGCCGAGCTCCAATCGATGAATAATATGAACGAAAATTCCGCCAGCGTCCTATCAGAAAAGCTAGCCCTAAGCCGTGAGCTGGCTAATTTGAAGCCCGAAATCGAGCATTTGCGATCTCAAGTCAACCATCAGCAGGCAACCCTTGCCGAAAAGCTTGCCCTCGAACGCCAAGTCGACACCCTTGAAGTCGAGCTAGCGAACGAGAAGAAAGCAACAAAGCGGGCAATGCAATCTCGTGAGAGCAATGATCAGGTCGAGGATGAGCTTCGCAAGAAGCTACGCGAGACAGTCAAGCATTTAGCTGCCGAACAAGCCGAACGTGAAAGACTAGAAGACCAGCTCGAGCAGAGGATACGGACACATGCAATCGCCTTGCAAGATCAGGATAGCACACGAGAGGTGGAAGTGGATCTCCGAAAGAAGCTACAAGAGGCTCAACGGCAACTGAGAGAAGAGAAGGAGGAGAAAGAAAGATTGGGCGAAGAGTTACAGAATGCACAGCGTGTCGCAAAGAAGTCGCAGAAAAATATGGCCAATAACTCTGCGGAAGCCGAGCTTTGCGCCCAACTCAAAGAATCGGAGAAGAACTTTGTCACTCTTCGGGAAGAGAGTGAGAGGCGTCAGCAAGAACAGCAAACGGCTATCGCCGAACTTGAAGGGCGAAATGAGCAGTTTGAGAGGAAGCTTGAGAAAGCCAGAATAAAACTCCGAGGGACCCAAGAAGAACTTAAGAAGGCCCAAACCGATCTTCGAAAGGCTCAGCAACAACAGGCTCGGTTACCTAATTCTGAAGACATCACAAAACCGGTCGCTAAGACACAAGCTTTCCGTAAGAGGAAAACTCAAGAAACGACCACGGGCGATTTCACAAATATTGAAATTCAGACGCCTAGTGCAGAAGATGGGACAAAGTCACGACGAGCAATGAAGAAACCTATTTTTGAACCGACGATTGTCGGTGAAAAGTCCGCTTTCTCTATAACTCCGTTCCTCAACCGTTCTAAGAACATGAGTATGAGCGATGAGGCTTCGAATGCGGACGATGGAGTCGTAGAGGATTCTATCCTCGGTCCACAATCCGGTTCGGAGCCATCTCGAACAGCTGAATCGTCGACATTAACTGAGTCTGCCGAAACCACACAAACTGAACCTGCCACAATAGCACCTCTAGAAGTTGAGAAGCCCCAGGAGGTGACGAAGACTCGTGGTAGACCCAAGAAAGTCCTTGGAGATGCACCTTCAGCCAAGAAGAATGCTTTGGCCCAAAAAGCCCCCAAGAAGATTCTTAAATCCAAGAGCAGTCTCGAGAAGGTCCCTGAAGCAGCTGAATCCGGACAACAGGAAATAAATACCGAGGCTGGGGATACCGAACCTACGGAGAAGGCAACGACTGTTAAGTTCAATCTTGCTCCTCCGCAGGACGAGGGTATCGATTCAAGTCAAAACGGAGAGCTGCCTAAGAAGAAGAAACGCAAAGTACTTGGGTCTACCAAAACGCTGTTCGACGAGGATGATGCGGAGGTGCCGGCCGCCAGGAAGCCGGCCAAGGTCCAACTCGGGGCTAAGAGAAGTAAAGCACCACTAGGCGTTCAGAAAACCGCCTTTGCAGGAACTGCGTCGTTCTCTCCGCTGAAACGACATCGCCGAGGTGTAGGTGCTAGCTTCCTTGCGTAAGACTGAGTTAGTCATGATCATGAAAAAGGGATATAGATGCGGGTATCACAAGGTGTCAGGGTTGCATTGATATGGCGTTCGCGATAACACGGTTTGCTTTCAGTTTCGCATGGTTAGGTCACGGTTGCCGGAATAGGAGTTTAGTCTGGGTCTGTTCGCATTATCTTGTAAAATCATGGATATGAATACAGTCTGTTCCCGATGCCAAAATCTTCAGTGTTGCCTGTAAACAACGCCATTGCTTCTATCCCAATGTCCAACGTGTCAGATTAGTGATTGCTCACCCTTGAGTATTTTCCCTCGCCGTCCCCTTATCCTGAACTAATCCTCTTTTAACTCGCAACGGTCGCTCCTGGACTATATTCCTATCTTCCATAATCTCACCTAGATATCCTAGCAGAACGAGCGACATAGTGAGACAGCAGGTATAAAGGCGCGAGATTAAGCGGTCTTAGGCTTCTGGATAGTGCCTCGTATGCCAGACTCGATCATAACGAGACGGTCCTCCCTCCAGCTCCAAACCACCGCAAGCATACCTCCAGGACCCAGTGCAACAGTCAGGCCGACAATGTAAATAGCCCATTTCACGAGTTGCGTAGCACTAGCACCGCCCAACAGCACGCGGTGGACGTCGTACACGGCAACCCAGGCCCAGAGAAGCGTCGGGATGAAGCAGCCCCACCAGTCGACCTGGAAGATATAGTGCAGACCCGCGGTCGTGCTCTGCATCCACAGGTCACGGTTTGGCAGGAACACGTACTCGAAACTGAGCTGCGGGTGCGACGACGTCGCGCACACGTACAACGTCGCGAAGTGGTTTATGGCACACACGATGGCCGCCGCGGCGTACACGCGCTTAAGATGCTTCACATCGGGAGATTTGGCGCTCTTCGGCGCGGTGCTTGAGAGGAGCAGCGAGGAGGCGAACAGGAGGATGTTCACGAATGCTGGCGATGGCTGCCAGAGGAACACTAGGAATTGGATGGTTGCGGTGCTGAGACCTGGCGTGTACATCGCTAGCGTTGGGAGCAGATACCCTATCCCCACGCTGACGAGAAGACCGCGCGCGTGGGCGAGGGATACCTTGCGCCCGCTCGTGTAGTACGAATCCGATTTGGACGTCAGCATGTGCGCTAGGTAGTATAGCGGGATGATGGCTGCGCCGGCTATAGTCTGGTAGAAGAGGACGAAGAGCCCGGTGCTGAAGAAACGGTCAGCGAACGATTTCCTCGTCCTGTTACTTTTCTCATAGATATGTATAGCACAACACTGGAAGCACCATTGTTTCGCATAACTACGGGACTGGATATGGCACTCACAAGCTCACGAGCTTCCAGGAGTGCCGGGAGCGACACGCCTCAATATTCCACACGGCGATGACGCCGAAGAACTGCACCAGGAAGTGCAGCTGCTGCAGGCGGACACCCTCGTCCCAGCCGAGGGGCCCGGCGACGAACGCGGCGACTAGGAATAGCAGCCCGGAGTCAACCGCTTCGATGCCGGTGTAGTGCGTCCGCATCGGCATGCCGTTGGGGTATGTCCTCGCCTCGACCTGCTCGACGAAATTCACCGGGATCCCTTTAATCCCTGTCTCGACGCGCATCAGCCATGCGGCCCCAACCGACGCGACGGCGAATATCAGCACGTAGAGCGCATTATACGGTCGCGTGCCCTTGGACACGGCGGTTTTCGCAGATTTCTTAGTCTTGGTCTTGGCCATTTTGGAATCTGCTACTGTTTGGTTTGTAGGGCTGATATATGCCCTCGCAGAAACTCAAGCACCCAAGCTCAGATGAAGTCAAAATCGTCGGAGCTAACGACGTCTCAGTCTTATCTTGAAAAAGAAATACACGTTGATCTGTCTCACTTATAAAAGTACTATGCAAAAGAATCTAGAAAAACTCGGAGAATGTCTCGGCATTGAGTAGTGCTCACTACATAGCCTCATCGGATGTCAGAACTAAGGTATTTGAAATTATTCGTCTAGCTAGCTGCAGGACTGAGTGCTGAATCCTTCCACAATTGCGGCTCGGGGTTTTAGTGAAGACCGCATCTTGGTATCCTCCAATCTCTTGCAGGGAAATGTAATCAAGAGATCTTGTTTATCGTATGCTTTTTTTGTGAAAGCGAGCATGAGGAAGGCATTTAGAACCATTACCTCTCTCACTTATACTACAGCGATCATATGGTCCCTTATGAGATCGATCTAGGTAGCTCTACTCATGTAGGTACCTACCTAGGTAGTCACTGCGAAAAGGTACATATCATACTTAGTTTATACCTGATAGTCCGATCCTGTCAATTAGCATTATTACGCATTGATAGATATTCCTCTTATCGGGGTTAACTTCCAATTGATCTGATCGTAATCGCAATTTTCAAGTATAATATCTTCCACGTCCACCTTGCTGGTTTATTAATATGGAAAGGCCAATTATCGCCTAGTCTCGATTTTTTGTGCTATGCGGGCGTTGATGAATGCTGTAGCGCCTCGCTATGGAAACTTCATGAAGGCTGCTGCAACTGCAACCTCTCGCATACCCTTCGTTCAGAGTGGCTCGGGTTTCAACCATCGCGTCTCGATCGCCTGCGATTGCGCACGGTGGTCCTCGTCCAATTCAAGATGGAAGCAACGCCAGGGAAAAGACTACTTTGCTCGGGAGGCGAAAGTCCAGGGCCTGAAGAGTCGTGCCGCGTTCAAGTTACTTGAAGTAGGTTCCCTCATTAACACACATCATATATATACGTCATCATCGACTCACGATCCTTTTCGGCTAGATGGACGCCAAATATAAATTATTCAAAAGGGGTCAGACGATCGTTGATCTCGTAAGTCATTAGTCCGCTGCGTGGATCCAATGCTGAAGAATCAAAGGGTTACGCGCCTGGAAGCTGGTCTCAGGTAAGAGTGCCTCAGTGTGCATTATACCATGTGCATTGTTGACCACTTACAGGTTGCAATGGAGCGGACGAAGCCCAACGGACGCGTCGTTGGAATTGATCTCATCCCCGCACAGCCGCCAAAGGGGGTGTCCACCATTCAAGGAAATTTTCTGTCGCCTGTCGTGCAGGACATGGTAAAAGAATACCTCGCCGAGTTTGTGCAGCGGAGAAGCCCTGCAGACCGAGACGCCGGGGCTGAGGAGAATAAGGAGGGTGTCATCACCGAAAGGCCCAGCTATATCGATGCCGAGCGAGCAGAATCTATCGACTCCGATCGCGAGATGAGCCTAAATGATGGAAAACTCGTCGATGTATGAATCCACAATTTGAATGATCCAAGTCTTACGCACCCTTGTTAACACACTCGCAGGTGGTACTTAGCGACATGTCAGCACCCTGGTTACAAACGTCCGGCTTTTCCAGCAACACTTTGAGTAACCCTTATAGTAGGATGATGAACACAAGTGGCATGAGTTTCCGCGACCACGCGGGCAGTATGGTTAGTTAGTTCCATGCCCTCACGAAGAAAGGTTTGAAGTATATAAATCAGCTTACTCAAACCGTCGTGTAGGACCTTTGTCTAGCTGCATTGCAATTTGCAAGCGACACACTTCGAACAGGAGGCCATTTCGTTTGCAAATTCTACCAAGGATCGGAAGACAAGGACTTGGAATTAAAGCTCAAGAAGATGTTTGCAAAAGTCCACCGCGAGAAGCCTGAATCGTCGCGAACTGTAGGTTTATTGTCTTGATTTCTATTGCCACATATCCCCGGATGCTGAACAGCTATATAGGAATCAAGAGAAGCTTACTTTGTAGCATTACGCCGTAAAAGCGATGTAACTTCAGAGGATGTCTCGAAATAATCGAGACACTATCCCGTCAAAATACCTCCTATTCCTCGGCTTTACATGTTTAGTCCCAGTTGTGATGAATATAGCACTCGGTCAACACCAGATGTGTTGGTTCTGATTGTTTACGTGCCAACCTCATTGCTTCATCCCCGCCGACACGGTCGCCTAGCAACACCTTCCAGGAATTGAACTAACGTCCCCATATTCGAAAGAACCAGGCGGGTTACAGAGACTCGTAGCACCATATTGTGGGTTGGTGCTGAAGAAGGTGCCTGGAAAGATGGTAGATTAGTAGTTGAACTAACAAGAAGAGGTATAGGTAGGTAGGACTAACCATTACTGCACTGGCAGACGACGTAATTCACACAGCAGTCCGGATCTTGAAAGGGGAAACAGGGGACGGCGGGATCCGTGCTGTCAGAACTGGCCGCTATGCTAGTGGTATTGGGGAAGGTTGCTGCCGCGGCAGAATTCAGGGCCATTGCAACTCCAGACTTGACTAGAAGCGGGATTCCCAGCATACTGCAGAGAAGTTTGCCGGCTTTCTTCATCTTGACACAGATCCTAGTCCCACCAGGTTTAACAATGGGAAGCAGAGTTGGTTCGAGTAATCCGAATTGGTGGAACGCTGTGCTCAAGACAGGTATTAGTATGCTGGAGCTCTTCTACTATATGTTTCTCGTCAATGTGTGCGAGGCCGATTAGAGTGGTCGGGACTCGAAGACAAAACCCTTCACAAGAGGTAGGAAGAGGTAGGTTATGTAGGTAGCGCTTACTGATGTGTAAGAGACACTCGGATACTCGATCCGGGTGGAACAGGTGTCTTCCTGCTTTTATAGTTTGAGAGAACTCTGGGAAGCTGCAAAATTTAGGTCCCTAGACTACATATAGGTAGGTGCTTATTCTCGACTCGTCACCTCCTATGAAGGTCCCAACCTTGTCTACTACAAGGGCATGTAGGCAATTGCCCCTGTACAGGGTGTTTACCTCCTCGTGTAGTTGACCTAGAGGTTCGCTGCATTCACTTACTATACCAAGTACCTTTAAGGTATTATTCCAATCCTCCCTCTCCTTGTTCCCCTCTCGCCGAGATAGGCACCTACTGTTCCTCTCCAAAACAGTCAACAATCCAATCAAACAACTTGCTTCTCTCGTTCCAAGCGTTGCTTTCCCCATGTTCTTGGTCTAGAGGCCCAGTTAATTTGTTCATTCGATCGTTGTGTTATCATCCTTTTAGCTACGAAGCATGTCTCTCAACAAAGATCCCTGGGCATATGCCCGACCGCCATTGGAGCCATCATCTGATGATCTACATGATGTGTGCCTCAACGACGACACACACGACTCTCGGTCGCCTCTACCTCCAGGGAGTCGGCCTGAATGCCTCAAAAATCTTCTTCACGAGTGTTTATTTGTTACCTTGATTGCTCTCGCCGCGGCGACCCCAGTTTTCATTCAAAGATCTATCGTCGTCGTAACGTCTTCTATAGCAGAGTCACTAAGGATGTCACCGGCTGAGCTGGCTTGGTCCACAGCTAGTGCTGGGTAGGTAGCAAGTAACTCCTTATCAATATATTGAAATCTTGTTAACGACGATATATTCTGCAGACTGACTACGGGTACTTTCCTCTTACCCTTCGGCCATATTGCCGATACATGCGCAGTACTTCCTCGAAAGACGCTTCTTGTCATCAGTCTAACTGCTTTCGCCTTACTTGCTGCGGGTACCTCATTTTCGCGGACAGGTGTCGTCCTCGATGTTCTCTCCGGCCTGACAGGAGTTGCCTGTGCAGCAAATGTCCCTATCGCCCTGGGAATTCTCAGCTTGGTGTACCCGGAGAATTCTCGGCGAAGGAATATGGTCTTCTCGTCCTTCTTCATGGGAACTCCCGCCGCCACCATCATCGGAGGCTTGGGGTCCGGAGGACTTGCTCTCAAGATTAGTTGGAAGGCACCCTTCGTTGCTCTAGGTGGGCTATTTGCGATTATCTCCGTCCTCACTTGGGCATTTGTCCCTAATGTACCTGAGCCTGAAATCAGACTACAGAAATCAGAACTACGCATAACGACAGACCGCAATGCACCACAGGTCGTCATGCTCGGCGCCCCAAAGAGGCTCACGACTATTTTGCAATTTGATTGGGCAGGGTTGGCCCTACTGATTACGGGTGTTCTGCTCTTTACCGTGTCCCTCACTATTGGACCCGAGGGCCCTGAGCCGTGGAAGACACCTACCGTCATTCTTCTTCTAACATTGGGATTGCTGTTTCTTGGATGTTTCATTCTTTGGCAAAATGTCTCCAAACGCCCGATGATACCCCCTTCAATATGGAACAATTGGAGTGTGACATTAGTAAGTTGCTTCGAGTCCCATACACATACATCATTGCTAATTGTTATAGGTCGTCGTCTGCACTCTAGGGGCGTCAATGGCGTTCTACTCGCAGCTATTCTGGGTTTCAATGTTCATGCAACAAGTTGAAAATCTAAATTCTTTTGAGGTCGCGGTTAGATTATTACCGCAGGCACTCGTTGGACTACTGCTGAGCCCTCTCGTTGGCCTCTTTATGCATGCGATCCCAGGCACAGCCTTGTTGGCGTTCGCAACTTTGGCCCTTGTTCTTAGCAATGTATTCCTCATTTTCCTTCGTCATAATAGCCACTACTTACTCTGGATATTCCCTTCGCTGATGTTAAGCACTGTTGGTATGGACTGGATCATGAATGTTGGATCTGTAAGACTCGAAAGATTCTGCCGCTGAGATGGAGACGGCTAACCAGGTCTTAGCTCCATATACTATCTTCACTACCACCAGAACACCATTCGATTGGTGCCTCACTTCTTCAAACAACAAGTCGACTCGGTGTTCCACTTGGCCTAGCAGTCACTACCTCAATCTGGTCTTCTTATGACGGAAAGGCAGACTGGTCCCAACCTGAGCTTGCATATACACATACATTCATTGCGACCACTGCATTTTCCGGCCTTTCCCTTTTGCTAGTTCCATTTATTCGCATCGGTAAACAAGGGGTTGTTAAGCGGCCCAGTTCAGACACTGAGGTGAACGCTGCGAGTCAAGTGAAGCGAAGACCATTTCTACTCAGCACTTCATCTCTCCAACCCACTGACAGCGATAAAAGTTCTATCAAGGACGTCGATCGCCGGCCCAGTAAACGGTGGTCTCCTGTTGGGAGTGTAGTTCCATCGTCCACGGGAAGAAGATCGACCAGGGCTCCGTCCATATCATCACAGTCTTCTATGGGCATGGATACTTCAAAGTCCGACAGTGTAGCTAAAACTGCTATACGCCGAGGACGATGTTCGTCTGAGAAAATCGTGTGGATTGTCTGCGAGGAATGTGGGACCAGCAAACGACAGCGGGAGTCATCGAGTCAAGCGGCCGTAGGCGATCCAACGCGCTATTTCAACGATGTCGTGCATGGCGTTGATTCCACTGTTGGCAACAGAGACACCGGCCATCACCAACCCCATCATCAACCTCACCACCTTCATCACCAACCGCTTCATCCGACAATTCGCCGGAGCCCCCCGAGCCTTGGAAGTCCAATTCGCCATAATGCAGCGCAAAGACCTTTTCCAGGACGTAGACGTCTACCTCTGGTCAATCGCCAGATCATGACCCATCAGATCCTAACCCAGGGGTTTCAGCCATGAATCTGAACATAAATGGGCACGGTGTATCGCAGCAGTGTATGTCCACGTAACAGGGGATACGGCGCTACCTCCAATGCGAAGGTTCAACGGTAGCGCTGCTTCTTGATGGAATACAGTCAAATATTGATATAGCTTGGGCGTCAGGACTGTTTGACACAGACTGAAAACTTTGGTCAATTGCATTCTTGATATAGATATTTATGACGGGTTATTGTTGTATGTGCGCTACACTATACTTACTTTTAGAAGGCTTGGTCTAATACTGCGCGGATTATTACATCGCAATTCATGCTACCATGTCTATACTCATGCACGCGTGTAATATCCTGCTCGTTACGTGTCTAATTTGTTTAAATTCCTATAAATGCGACGCCCTGAATGATGCTAAATTGTACAAGAACGCCTTATAGACAACATGCCATCTAGGCTTAAGCATACTTTACACTTCCATCAGTTACGAGGTTATTTTCTTGCTCTCTTGACGATTCTCGTCTACAGCTTAGCGTTCTTAGGCATCTTTGCCATAGCCTGACGAACACCGAGGTCGGCGAGGACCTCCTCGGCACCACCCAGGATAGCATCGAACTTGTAGGTACGGTGGAACATTTCGATTACTCTTCCCATACCCGACTGGGTCAAACCGCGGCCGCCAAAGATCTGAACTGATTCATCGGCGATTTCGTGGGCTGCTCGCGTGATGCTCATCTTGAGAAGGCCGACGGGGCCACCCAAGTGCTTGGCTTGCTCGCTGTAGGGCATATTGCACATTTGATATGTTATAGTCTCAAGCCATGATTGATTCGCTTCGACGAGGGCGATCATCTTTGCGAGTCTGTTTGAATAGGGCTGTTAGCTTGGGAGGCAATATTATTAAGGGCGAAGGGGAGATGTTAGAGTTTGGAGCAGAGGGGAAGAAGAGGGTGAAACCTACTTTTGTCGGATCACGGGCTGATCTATCAGCCGCTTGCCGAAGACTATGCGTTGGTGGGACCACTTCAAACACTCCTCTACCACTGTCCTAGACATACGCACCGAGGTACATGCCATAGTCCACCGTTCGTGGTTGAAATTGCTAAGGATCACGTAAATACCCTTGTTCTCTTCTCCGAGTAGATTCTCGACGGGGACCTTGACGTTATCGAATGTGATGTATGCCGTACCGGCGGATGGGGAATACGACGTCTTGATGGGCTTGGTCTCGATGCCCTCGCCACGCTCGATTAGCAGAACGCTTAGACCTTTCTCCGTCCGCACACCAGTAATGAAGTAGTCCGAGTACACGCCGTTGGTGATCCACTTCTTGGTGCCGTTGACGATGTAGTGCTTGCCGTCGGGGGTCTTCTTGGCCGTCGTGCGCAGACCCGCGACGTCCGAGCCGGCGAACGCCTCCGTGATCGCGAGACACATGTACTTCTTGCCGCTGAAGACCTCGTTCATCAGCGCCCTTTTCCGCTTCTCGTCCTTCATGTAGTTCATGATACACGGCAGGCCGATGATCATGCCGGCTAGTTGGCCATCCTGGAAGCCTCGGGCATTGGCGCGCGAGCTTTCCTGGCTCATGATCAGGTCGTGGAAGTAGTCGAACTCCTCGCCGCGCACGACGCCGTCTAGCAGATTTACGCCGTGTAGATGCTTGCCGGGACCTAGCCGCATGTGCAGTATGCCGGCCTTCGACATCCGGTCTACTAGCTCTTGACTAATGTACTTGCCGTCGGCCTCGCGGGCCTGGGCTTCAGGTGAGATGTACTTGTCGTTGAATGTGCGCATTGCCTTTTGTAATTTCCGGTGGCTCTCTTTGTAGTAGGGGGATTTGAAGGATGGGGAGAGCCAGAGAGGCTCCGCGTACGGGACGAGTGAGAGATCGCCGGGCTGTGGGGTCGCGACGGTGGGCTTCTCGCCCTCGATGGTGCCGATCTGGAGGTCCTCGTACTTGACGAGCACCTCGTGGCGGTGCAGATTGTAAAAGGCGGCCGTCGCATCCTGACCGGCGACTTGTCGGAGCACGGCCTCACCGCCTGGATGTGCGTCTACGAAATCGCTGACATCGTAGACTTTGCTGTCGACGACGAACCAGAGCGAGTCTTCTGTGTTGCCCTGCTTAGCGACCTCATCGCGCGTGAATGATTTGGCCATTATGGGTGGGTTTGTACGCTTCAGCACTCTCGAGTGAAGATAAAGAGGTCTATATCAGGGATATGATCTAATGAGAAAAGGGGGAGAATGAAGTGAATTGGGGAGTAAAGGGAATGGAAGCTGTCCCTCGGTACGTACACCGTATTTATTTGTGATATGGAATTTGCTGGATGACCTCCCTGATGAAGAATGTCATCTCTCGCGACGTTAGCAATACACTATCGCTAGGTACTTGTTTTATTCACTATGAAAAGCGTGTGAGGAAGTAGCTTATGGTAAGTGTTGATAACCGTGAGCCTCGGTTCAAGAATGAGGGCCCGCCAACATGCTTGCGATTGTATTTAGTCGATTCTTGATTGGCTCCGGCCTGATTCAGGTTGACTGGACCTTTGTAGCACAAGTGGCGCTAATACTTATTGCGTTAGTCATAATCTGATGTTCACATGGGATCTGGGGTATTGAGTGGATACCGTGGAGAACAGCGGGTACCCACGGCGAGTCGACGTGAGCATGACCTATCGCACCAGCCGAGGCGTCCGGCCACTTCTGGAGATGAATCCTCAATCATCACCCTATGAAGCGAAGTCTTGTTGTTGCGGTAGTTATGAGGGCGCTCGTGACGATGCAACCGCACTGCTAGCCATCTGAGACACATTTTTACATTACAATTCTTAAAGAATTGAAGGATAATGCTGCTATCTAAAAAGATAGCAGATTCACGTCTTACGAGGGCATTACTTATATCTTATCTCGGCAGCAAATCAAGGCCTTGCGTTTATACAGCAGTGCAGAACACGGGTTTAAAACGTTGCCCAATACTGTTGAGTAGTCTAGTGTCTCGTGAGAACTGGACTGATTTTCCTTGTGATATTGGACGACGGTATCATGCTCTTTTGGCCTATACTTGCATAAGCCTCCAAGAGAATCGTCTGATACCTTGTAGTAGGTAAGTAGCATAAAGTATCATTTTATACCAGCTCTTATACTTAATAACTTACATCGCTTTATTATGTCTTTATGTATAACTTATTGCTCCTTTTTGGTGTTTATTTCATTTTATTGTCCTGTAGGGTGTCCTATGTTTAAATTCTGCTTTTTATCATATTATTGATATGAATCAGGTGATGACACACATGCCTTGGTCAAAGTTGGCGCCAATAGCTCAATGGGGACAAGGGAAATGCTAACATGGTCGTTTTCATAGGTGAACAGTAAACTACCTCGGTAGGTAAGTATGTAGACTAGCAAGTGTTGATTCGAGTATAGTCCTAACAGGAGGTAAGTAGGGAAACCAGTCCGAAGCGTTACTTTACTTACTGAGGCACGAGAAAAAGAGGAGTTAAGGTTAAAAGTCGTAGGCAACTGCAACCACCCGCACACGTAGCCTGCAAAGCTAGTCGAAGTAGTGTTGATATTTTATATAACTACAATTTTCTTGCATGTTTGAAAGCAGGCAGAGATGTAAATATATTCTGTTATATTGCGTCGCGTTGATTTGTCACTGTAGATTAGATGTTATCACGCAATTCATGTCGATGCTATTGTTTTTTACCTAGTTTATTGACTATAAGCTAAGGAATGCGAACTTGCAGTATCTGATTTCGACGCTTACCATGTCCATGTAGATGATGCACCAGTTGCAACATGTAGCATATGATAATGGTCTTAGCCGTGGAAGGTCCTGTGCTCACATGAGACGGCTATCTACTGGACTGACGTGTCCATATGTCACCCCTCATAGTGGTTTCCAGTCAATCCTAGGTAGTCCACCATCATCAATACAACCACTTTTGCTATTCGACCCTACCTAGGTAGGCATAGGCAATCTACCTTGAATTAACATTCGTTCTACATATATATGTCCAGCCACAGGCCTTCTGCCCGTTGAGCAGATCGGCCCATACTCCCTCTAGTGCCACTTTGGCCAAAGCCATGCTCAAAAGGTTGTTTGTGTCTGAGTTGAGACTAGAGAAATACATGTAAACATATGAGGAATCTCAAAGTCTAAGCGGGCGGGATTCATCCATCAGATTTAGCTTTTGCGGGTTCGAAATTTGTGTTGGGTGTTTTATTGCTGTCGCGAGGGGTAATATCTCATGCTATCCAGGATGCCTTGTAAGTAAAATCAAATCGGCCACATGCTATTAGATTTAATAAATTGAAAAACTTGATCGGTCATAAAAATTATATACTAGGTATGCTAAATATTGCAGCTTTATACCTACTATGTGGGGAATTGGTATCTAGGCACTTAAGTATAGACATTACCTATACTTAGGTACGAAGGGACAATCAGGTACTGACTCGATGAATTACTACAACCAACATGGAAGCTGTAGTAGATAGATTAGATAAGGGGCGGGGCGGGGAGTCCATAATGCGGGGCCGGACCCCTCCATCCAGCTACAGCTCCAGTTATTAAGGCAAGATCGACATTTTCTCTCTCCACTTGATAATTAATATGTTGTTGTAAACTATAGTTTCTAGATCTAGATCACTACCTACGCAACCACGCACACTCTAAGCTGCATACGGATCGATTAAATGACTTTTCGATAGTTCTCAACATAATTATTCTAGCCGAGCTTTGCGATTCCCAGGCGTTGCTTCCAAAATTGGTGGTTCCTATTGGCTACAGAGGCATGCCCATCATTAATCGAACCCAACGACAGTTCATAGTTTTACATAATTGACGTCCTAGACTTAATTGGCGAAGTTCCCGTAGATAAGTGTATTTGACAATGCTGGAAGTTGGCCTGGAGGTGTATATCTAGTATCTATGAGATATAAAATATCCCCATTCTGCATGTAGACCCAACCAGCCGGCAAGTCTATCATCTCGCGTAACCAGAGTTCTTCTTCTTCTTCTTCAAAAAAAAAGGCACAAGACGGAGATAATGTTGTATTGTTAACTTAGCTGTATTTGTATATGTACTATTAGGCCTTTTGCTTACACATTATTGGAGCCCGGAAAGTCCCGATAGATAGGCCAGACATCATATCATTAGCTGAGGGATTTTCTACCAGACACGGGCTCGTGATGTTAAAGTGATACCGATCTTTCACTTCATTGTATATTACCACTTCCGACTGGTTCGCGCATATGACGATCACAGCAACACGGCTGGGTTCTCTTCTGTGGTAGGTAGACCCTTTTTCTTGTCATTCTCTAGGTCCCTGCAGTATCCATATACTACATCTTAGCACACCCTGCTGGATACATCTCTGTGCATATTGAATCACCTTGCGTGAGACTTGAAGCTTACCTCCCCTCCCCTACCCTCCCCCCATCTTCCCGGAGTCCCATCAGCGTGTTTCGTTCTATTCCGGCCCGCACCCTTCAACTCAGATCCGATGGATGCGAGGGTAACGCGCTGCTGCCTGATATGCGAGGATAATAGAAGCATGGAACCCCCACGTGCGGCTCTTCTACCCTAGCGCTTATGCCGCACCACCGTGAGAGTATAGACTGCAATATGTCTATAGTTTCCATCGATTTAATGATACCCTCCATCTTCTTATCTGTACCTGTAAAGCCCCTAGTTTGCCGATTAGGCAATCAAGGCTGCGGTATTCGAAAGCCCAGCTCTAGCCCTAGCTTCTTCAATACCTCCCTAGAGTATTTATAGTCGGGCTTGCTGACGGTCTTGGTGTTTCGTTCTGCCATGACATGACATTTGACTTAACAAGTTCATCTGACATCACCCTAAAACGAGCCTTGAATTCTACGTCCAAATCCTAATTCACAAAAGTTACTCGCGCCATAACACTGGCCATTGCTCTTGAGAAATAGGACTTGTTGTTGAACTTATTTTTATTGCCCCTTTTACCCTGTCACGTCACCCTAGTGCTCTTCATAATCCCATCCAATAATACCCCACAAGAACCAGCCCCAGACACTCTAACCTAGTAATCATGGATGCTCACCCGGTTTCATTCACTAGTGTCGCAGATCGAAGTACTTCTCGCATTTGGAAGGACTTGAGCGCGTATCGCCACTTTGCGATCGTGAAAAAGCTCCTCCAAGAAGATATCTCGGGGACCGTTGATATGACGGCCAAGATTGGCAAGGTACATCTCACAGACCGAAAGCTCGAAAGCTTCAACTTGTGGGAGTGTGTTGGGAGCACTGGTTTGCGGCTGAATGGGCCCGATCTTGCCCAGCCCTCCTAGGAGTCGCTGCTCAGATGAGTTCTCCTCCGCTTTTTCAGCATCAGACTCACATCTTTGTTAGCGCCGAGCGCAAACCCTTGGTCGCCTACCCCGTGTCGGTATCGTCGGCGCTGGACTCTCTGGGCTGCGGTGTGCTGATATTCTTCTGGGGCATGGCTTTGAAGTGACATTGATTGAAGGCCGAAACCGACTGGGTGGCCGAGTCCACCAAGTTTCCCTCACGCCTGAACATCTCGTCGAGTACGTGCCTCTGGTTCCACTGCTCTATAACCAGCCTTTCAGAGGGGTTTACAGGGACTCGATGTTAACTACATCTAATTGAAATCGACCAAAAGCTATAACTGTACTTAATAACTCATGCTAACTGTATATTGTCTACTCACAGCACTGGGCCGAATTGGATCCACGGCACGAACAACAACCCGATCATGGAACTTGCTCAGAGTACCAATACAGCTGCGGGTTCCTGGACTGCGAAAACATCTGTGGTTGATGAGACTGGCAAAATGCTCCCACCACCTGAAGCTGAGGTCTACTCAGATATGATGTGGGATATAATAGGAACTGCCTTTCGTCACAGCAATAGGAATACGAGCACAATTAGCCCAGATGAGAGCCTCCTAGATTTCTTCAACAGGGAACTTGCCAGAAGAATACCGGAGAACTCTCCCGATTACGAGAAGAAGCGAAAGATTATGTCCCAGATCGCCGAGTCCTGGGGTGCATATGTCGGAAATCATGGTGAGTGATTGCGAGACTCATCCGTTCCTGGTTTGGGACTATATCGAACTCTTAGATGCCTGCCATGGCCTACTTAGTCGCCTTCGAGGCTCTACCTACTGCCTAACAGCCTGCAAATTCCGCAAAGGAAACGATTGCTAACAACTTGGTGATAAAGTCTTCAGTCAGAGTCTGAAATATTTCTGGTTGGAAGAGTGCATAGACGGTGGTAAGGTTCCCTCCACTCTAGGCTACATAATAGTCGCGTTACTCATCACACATCAGAAAACCTGTTCTGCTCAGACACATACAAGAAGATTCTGTCAGCCGTAGCTAAGCCTGCTGTTGAACGAGCGAGTTTCAAGTATAAATCTGTCGTCAACAAGGTTCAGACTACAGATGATGAGGTCTGTGAAACTCTGAAGGTGTATACCGAATCCGGGCAGATGCTGGAGTTTGACGAGGTCGTGTTCACTGCACCCCTCGGCTGGCTGAAGCAGCACCCAGACACTTTCAGCCCCCCACTGCCAGCACGGTTAGCACAAGCCATCAGGAATATCGGCTACGGGTGCCTTGAGAAGGTCTATATCAGCTTCGCCAAGCCATTCTGGCGCTCTTCTCAGCCTGAGAACGATACACAGGGTTTTATCCAGCTTCTCGCCCCCAATTATGCGCTAGACTCTAATCCGAATCAGTGGAATCAGGAGATTGTGGAACTGTCATCTTTTGGGCCGTCAGATTCTCACCCTACACTCTTGTTCTACACGTATGGCGACCAGTCTAAATACTTGACCAGTGAGGTGGCCAAGCTTCCATCAAAGGATAAGAAAGACGCCTTCCTGTATGAGTGGTTTCGACCGTACTACTCTCGTCTGCCGCACTACAATGCGAATACCCCTGATTGCCAACCCGTGGCCTGCTGTGCCACGGAGTGGTTGAATGACGAACTGGCTGGCAACGGCAGCTACAGCAATTTCCAGGTCGGCTTGGAGGAGGGCGACAGGGACATAAAGACTATGAGGGAGGGAGTGCCGGATCGTGGGCTCTGGCTAGCTGGCGAGCACACGTCCCCATTCGTTGCACTCGGAACAGTCACAGGCGCTTACTGGAGTGGCGAGTCTGTCGGCAAGAGGATTGCTCAGGCGTACGGTAGAACGGTAGACATAAATGTGGGATAGATGGGATAAACCAGACCACGCCTTATGCTCAGGAGAGTAGGCGGCGAGGTGCGATAGTGCCCGTGTGCTTGTGGGAGGATTAAGAGGATAGTTTATGAGGAACGATAAATTGATGATACGACTTTCAGCTTTTTACCATTGATGTGTTCTTCGTTATGAACATGGCCAAATGGTGAGAATATTGCCCAACACAGATAAAAGTGCCAGGGATTTATCTGCGAAAGAATATTCCTCTATATAATGGTAAAGTCAGCTTCTTCAATCTTTAATGGCTATAATGAAAATACGAACTTCAGTTATGCCTGTAGTCATACGGCAGACCAAGAGTGAGGCGTTTAGGTGTATAGGGATCCACTCTCAGTGGACACTAGCATAGCATGATTGGTTTATACTGAGTAGAGCACTAAGCCCCCTTCTTGGTACCAAAGCCCGCTATAACATGCGGTGATGGTTGGACTTACTGAGCACGCACCTATCGATAAGAAGTAGCGTGATTGATGATTGAGGGGACTTCCTCAAATGACATCCCGAATGAGCCTAAGTGGTTCTCATTCTTATCACTGCATGCCTTAAATAGAGATAGTCTTGCCAGTCCTGGCTGGGTTTCTCCACGTCAGACTACTACTAATAGTACCTAGACAAACGCTCCGACAATACACAGTGATCCCTGCTTAGCTGCAACGGGACCTCATCAGCTGCCTGGAAGCTGTACCGGTAGCTGCCGGTAGGCATTGTATGTTCGTCATCGGGGCATCCAACTCCGTCAGTGCATCTATTCCCTACTGTCCGCTTCATTATACCTCCAAGTGAAGTTTAGGGGTCTCATCGAAACCTTCTTATCTCAATTTTGTATTCCATTTCACTTTTTTTTCGCCCCGTTTTCTTCTTCTTTTCATTTCCCTAATAAGTATATCCTGTTCGATCCCTCGCCCTACCTATACCTAATCTTACTGTCAGTACAGAGCGACATGCACTTCTCCCCGCATCCCGAATCCTGGGGTACCGTGATCAACCAACCTATGTTCCCCCACACGCGGTTCACGCGCCGTTCTTGGTGAAGTGAAGCCTATCTGACCAGTCCCTTCGCCTGTTTTTCTTCGCCCGCCTTCACCATCTGTTCCTGCGATTTGGTCGTCATCCACCACCGCCCGCCATGGCGGCTTATTTCCAGTCCTTTTGGACTTCAAGCATGCCCAAACGCCTGCTCCGCTATGTCTTGTCCAACCTAGACTACTTCGAATCCGATGCACTAGACCTAGACAAGATCGACGTTGCGGCTGGCCATTTGACATGGCAGGATGTTGGCCTCAAGATCGAGGTATGTTTCGAACCCCTTTAAGGCATCACCGTTTGTGTGACTTGCCGTGCAGAGAGCTGATCGAAACCCCACCAACAGAAACTGGAAAAACTACTACAACTACCCCCATCAATCGAGATACAGAAAGCGAAAGTCCTAGCACTCCGTGTGACCGTTCCTGCCGCCATCCACTCGAGCCCCATACAAATCGAAGCCGATGGTGTTGAGATAAAACTCAGGATCGTACCTCCGGAAGAGCAGAAAGCCGCACGAAGAGGGTCATCTCGACGGAAGAGTAGCCGTAAAGATACAGCGTCTGCTGCACAAGATGACCCAGTTCCACATGTTATCGACTTAGCCCAGTCGTTCCTGGAAACCCAGCCTCGCAGAGAGAAGGAAGAACTCCAAGCTGCACTAAATGCCGAAACTCACGATCTAGCCGCGTCAGTGTCGAGCAGTGACGACGGTAGCGAGGACGACTATGGCATTGGGACGGGACAGCCGTTGTCATTGCCGGCTTTCCTCGCGGATTTCCTCCAGGGCATAGTTGACCGGCTCGAGTTTGCTATCAAAGACGTAACCTGCCACCTCGACGTCGAAGTTCCGGTTGAAGCTAATTCATCAACTAACGAGAAAGTCACGTTTCAACTAGCGATAGATGGAATTAATGTCGAGGGTGTCACGTCGATCAAAGTTAGAGACAGTGATCCTGATGTTGCATCCATACCCATTCATAAAGAAGGAAAGCGATACATAGAGCTGAACAAGATCCGGGCTTCTCTCATATCTGAAGCCGATGTATTTTCGGCTCTCTCCAGAACCTCGTCTATGCCGTCCTCCGCTGGACCAACCTCTCCAGTCGCGACGAGTCGTCAGCCGTTTTCTCGGGAACCCACCGCCATGCCAACAATGATGACTCCGCTAGATGAATATTTGGCTGACTCTACGGACCTTGACGACAGCCATTATCATCCCCTTATGGATAGCGAAGACGCTTTCAATATTCCCTATGACCTTGGAAACTCAAGCGACGATCCCGATGATGATGAAACCCGGTCTACCCCATCAACACCACGAGCTCCTACACCTCGGAATCCGATGCAGAGCTCACCAAGGACGGTGCAATCGATCCACCCGGCCCGATCAACAATAGCGACCCGACAAGATCCATGGACCGACCTACCAGAACCATCTGCCCGGTCGGAACCTATGCTTGAGCAGTTAGGCCGCTGGGGGGCCGCTTCTACTGAGTCCGTAAAGGATGATGCAAATTCAGCCCTATCATCTAGCCGGAGTGGCGAGCCATCTCCATCTACTACCCAAAATCTGGCACAATCCCATCTGTTCAGTCACGAGGAGGCGGAGAGCATGTATATGAGTGCCTTTTCACATGCAACCTCGTCTCAAATACGCCAGACCATGCCTGGTGCATGGGATGGCGAAGCCACCAGCGCGGATAATTATAATCCAAGAGATCAACGTCGTTTAGAGTCATCAACTGCTGTAAATGCTGCGCCCTCTGATAAGCAGTCTCTTTCTACCCATACAGGAGAATCCGTATTGGAATCGGAAGTAGTCGTGGACAATCTTCAGGAAGCCGTTCATACGTCGGATGACTCACCCTCTGAATTTCCTGATAGTGTTGAATCCCAAGGTGGCCCCTCGCCTCAAATCCGGGACGCTTTAGCAGACGAGAGTATAGCGGAAGAGGCCGCCACACCAAAAGGACTAACCCGACTGGTCAAGGAACTGATTTCGTCAAAGGCATTACATATTTGGTATCCATCTTCTAAGCCTTCGGCTGCCTCTGTTTCGGCATCGGAATCGGGTGATGGCAGAGCTAAATCCCAAGGTTCTCTAGATCGCTCTGCCGTCGGCAATGTTCCGGGTGCATTTTCAATTCACAGATCTATGGCCCAGTCTATCGCGTCTATACCAGAGTTTTCCCCGCCAGTTCCGGAAGCACATAGCCCTCATAGCTTGGTCGATGATTCTTTGGAAATCGTCTTATCCCCGCTAGAAGTTACATTCGATCTTCCCACAGCATTCTTACTCATTACCGTTGTAACACGAATCTTGGGTGCACTGAGGGAACCAAATGGCCAGGCAAAAACCGAAACACGATCATCTCCTCTACCTGATATTAAAGTTATTGCCGAGAAGATCTCTGTCCATTTCCTAGATATCCTATCCGGCGTAGCGGATACTCCCGAACGCATCTTTGGCACGCGCTCAGCTCCTTTTGATGTTGATGCTCTCCTCACTTCAACTTTTGAAAATTTGGTACTGCGTGTCTCGCAATCTAGGCCTTCAACTACTACGTCGGTTAACATCGGAAAATTCAAATTCGGCTATGCGAATGATGATATTGTCTCGTTTGATCAGCGCATACAAATGCGCTCTTCTATTAGGGACACATTCCCATCTGCGGGTTCAGATATCTCACTAACCATTGTTCAATCACCCGATTCAACAAGATGCGAGGTAAACACGCTCCCTCTTCATGTGAAGTTAGATCTCCCAAGGTTGGATGAAACATTCACCTGGTTTGGAGGCTTGAGTGGTTTTCTTAATCTGAACGCTTCGATAAGTGCGAATAATTCACCCGCAATGCAGAGCCCAGCAAAACCGGCACATAAATCTCGAGCTGTCAGATTCGACGCCCCCATACGTCCAGATGATATCTCCGCAAACTCTGAGAACAAGATCAACATGAGAATTGGAGGGGTTCGTTTAGATCTCATCGGGAAAGAATGCAGCGTCTCGCTAGACACCAGTGCCGTGAAGTTGGTTAGTCGGGAAGAAGGTCTCGGGGTTGGAATTTCGAAGATTCAGCTCGCAGGCCCTTGTACCAGACAGTCGCGGGGAGATCCGCCAGTGCAAGCTGTGATTACAAACACGCGGATTGAGTTCTTAAACACGCCAAAGGATACCGATTTGGAACGGCTCCTGGAACTTATTATTCCGTCTAAGCACAAGTTTGATAAAAGCGACGATGAAATCATGGTCGACACGCTCCTTCGGCAACGAAGAAAGGGCTCTGTCTTACGCGTTAATGTCGACAATATTGACATCAACATTGGAAAAGTCCAACAACTTGAAATATTGCCTACCCTAGGCGAGGATATCGCACGTTTGTCCACTGTAGCCAAATACCTGCCTGAAGATGACCGACCTGGCCTCCTCACTCTGGCGCTTATCCGTAATATGGACCTCACCGTTACTGCCAATGGGAAGATCGGTATCCTACAAGCCTCCCTAAAAGATCTCGAGGGCGGGCATATTTCAATGCCATCATTATTGGCTCTAGGATTGGGCGAAATTTCCCTAGTACGCAACCACAGCGAACAATTAGTGTCCTCTGTTGCGCCTCCTGGTAAAGGAGATTGCGGTCCAGTAGTTACTATGAGGATGATTGGCGATGAGATGGAACCTATCATCAAATTACGAATGCGGTATTTGGACGTCGAGTATCGAGTTCCAACCTTAATGGATCTATTGGATCTCGGAGAAGATGCCACGCCGCAAGATTTTGAAACGTCCCTTGCTGCATCAGTTGCTAACTTAGGAGATCATGCCCATGCAGCAATCGCCGGCAAGTCCAAGGCAGGCTCTACGATGGCCGAGCAGAACAAGGGAAAGCCCACGAAGGTTGAAATCATCCTTCATGATTGCCTCCTTGGTCTCAATCCCCTTGGGCTTTCTTCGAAGATGTTCATTGTACTAACGAATACTCGTTTTGAGATTGTCCTTTCCAAGGGGGATGATGCAAACGTGATAGGCCACTTCAACAAGGCATCAATACTTCTTATTGATGACATATCTACAAAGGACTCTAAAAGCCCGACCTCAATGTCAAGACGACTCCCCTCAAATGCGGTGACTCCGCAAGTAGTCGAGCTTTGCCAGCAAGGATTTGTCGATGTCTGCTATATCTCCTCTGCAAAGATTGTTGTTCAAATCGGCGCTAACCAGGAAGATGGAACAAAATGGGTTGATGTTGAGTTACGAGATGATCTACTTGTGCTGGAGACTTGTGCAGACTCGACTCAGACGCTCATCGCGCTTGCTAATGCACTCTCCCCGCCAACACCTCCAAAGAAGGAGATCAAGTATAGGACTAACGTTATCCCGGTGCATGATTTGCTTGCCTCTATTTCAGCGGACGCGTTCGGCAGAGCGGAAGGGGATTATAATTTCGATGACGACTTCCTTGCTCATGGACTAGGCGGCGAAGATGATGACAGCTTGTTTGATCTCGAGGGCTCTGACTACTCAGGTCCCCTTGCTGTTGAATCGCAGTTCTACGATGATTCAGCCGCCCAAGAGCAAATTCTGGATCATGCGGATTCCGTCTTATCGGATAAAACTACGGCGCGAGACACTACCGACGGCGTATTACTGACAAACTTCAGTAGCCAGCCAGAAGATCTAGATGAAGATGATGACCTCGTTATACATGAGAATTACTTTAGTTCTGGATCGGTCATAGAAGGAACAGCACATCGGTGGAACTCAACCCAAAACGCCTATGACCAATCCAATGATGTAAAGGTTCGTAAAAGCCCGCTCTCAGTCCGTGTTCGCGATGTTCACTTCATCTGGAATCTTTTTGATGGCTACGACTGGAACCACACGCGCGACATAATCTCAAAAGCCGTTCATGATATCGAGGCGACAGCGATTGAACGGCAGACTAGACAAGATCGGGCCCGCGTTGGGACCGACATGGAAATCGTGGAGTCGGAGACTGTCATTGGTGATTTTCTCTTCAATTCGATATATATCGGTATCCCCGCGAATCGAGACCCCCGAGAACTTGCGCAAGCCATCAACCAAGAGCTGAATGACAACGCTACCGAGACTGAGTCGATTGCAACCACAGCATTGACCGCAACGCCAAGTCGGCAAGGAAGTCGACAAGGTGGTGCATACCGTAACAAGAAGAAACTGAGGCTTAATCGTAGCAAGCGACACAAGATTACGTTTGAATTAAAAGGTATCAATGTCGATTTGATTACCTTCCCGCCAGGCTCGGGCGAGACACAAAGCTCTATTGATGTCCGCGTCAAAGACCTGGTGGTGTTTGACCACGTTCCAACTTCAACATGGAAGAAGTTTGCTACATATGATCAGGATGCTGGCGAGCGAGAAATGGATGCTAGCATGGTCCATCTTGAGATCCTCAACGTTAAGCCTCTGCCTGAACTAGCTGCAGCTGAGATTGTCCTTAAAGCTACTGTTCTTCCCCTCCGATTGCATGTTGACCAAGATGCACTCGATTTCATCACCCGATTCTTCGAATTCAAAGACGATTCTAAGCCGACTCACGCCTCGCCTAGTGATATACCTTTTATACAAAGGGCCGAGGTTAACTCTATACCTGTGAATCTCGATTTCAAACCAAAGCGAGTTGACTATGCTGGTCTTCGGTCAGGCCATACCACCGAATTCATGAATTTTGTGGTACTAGACCAGTCTCGCTTGGTCCTACGTCGCACCATCGTGTACGGGGCCTCTGGGTTTGATAGGCTAGGGCAAACGCTAAACGATACGTGGATGCCCGATGTTAAGCGAAACCAGCTGCCTGGAGTTCTTGCTGGACTCGCTCCTGTTCGCTCTCTCGTTAATGTTGGTAGTGGTTTCAAAGAATTGATCGAAATCCCCATCAGGGAATACAAGAAAGACGGGAGAATCGTTCGTGGCATAGGCAAAGGTGCTGCCGCATTTGCCAAGACAACAGGAACTGAACTTGTCAAGTTGGGAGCGAAGCTAGCCGTTGGCACGCAGTACGCTCTCCAGGGCGCAGAAGGCATATTGACGAAGCATCCTAATGCTCGAGAATCCACCGAATGGGACGATGAAGACATGGAATCCGAAGAAACGAAACAAATAAGCTTATACGCTGATCAACCTACTGGTGTCGTCCAAGGTCTTAGGGGCGCATATTCAAGCTTGGCTCGCGATCTTAACCTGGCAAGGGATGCAATTATTGCCATACCTGGTGAGGTCATGGAGAGCGGGAATGCCCAGGGAGCTGCCAAGGCTGTACTGAAACGTGCGCCTACTATCATATTCAGGCCACTCATCGGCTCGAGTAAGGCTATCGGACAGACTCTGATGGGCGCTACCAATTCTCTAGACCCACAGAACAGGAGACGAGTGGACGAGGTTGGTTTACCATCACTTCAATTATTCGGACATCAGATAACTAACAATTTCTATAGAAATATAAGAGACACTAATCGTCTCTTTCGATGCATGTCTTGGATTCATGGGTTCTAGTTTTGATTTTCTGTTTCTGCAAGGAGTCCTTGGAGGCAGACATATCTTGGCGCCACTTTCGTTTTGATATCAATTTTTCCATTCACACTCTTAGCATGATGCATGAACGGATGAAAGGGAGAAAGAAACTTAGTCGCATCGTAATGCATCATAGACGGCGCAAGGGCAGATTTTTCCTTCTTCAGGATTGGGAGACTGAGATTGATAGTAGGGCAACCTTTGTAACTAGTTACCTATACCCGTCGAATATTTCCTCGGCGCCAAGTTCATAAATACGTAAATTTTCACAGTATTATTGTTTGGGCATGTAAGAATCGTGTGGTAAGATCTTCTTAAGCTATACTTGTGATCTAGTGTGTAGAATTACGAATTAGTTGGATATTGTGATGCGGAAATGAGATCTTTACATTCGTGTCTATGATAAGTTTCAGCACGTGGTTCATATTTAGCTACTTTTCGAGATCTGTAAACTTATTTTCTACGGGTAGAGATGTAGGGGACACGGAATTCGAGATGATCATTTAGTGGATGGATATAAGGGGTTGGGATTACTGTGCTGGGAGCTTATAATATTGTAAAGTATCTTCGAAGAGAAACAGAAAAGGGGTATAAGATTGGAAGTCGTCAGTAGAATGAGCAACCGTTATTATATTTCTCGGACTACTTATAGAAGAAATCGATGGGCCATTCAGCACTACAGGTGTCTAGTAGCGATGATCCAGTCCTAAAATATTGCCTAACAAAATTCATAGGTATCTATATGTTGGCATTGTGTAAAGGGGTTTTTGATTGGTGTGATTATCCCATCCTATGACATCGTTTAAACAATAGTAAACTACATTGATGAGGAAAAGATACAATCAGTAGGTAAATTGACCTGTAAGCAAATCAAACTTCGATGATGCAGGCACACACATATTTCATTTGTTAATATAAATCCAAAGGCCCCCTTTAGAACAAGCATCGATCCCGCATACGGTCCCCGTACCACTCCGCGGCTTACTAATATATATATATACTGTACTGCTTCTCTCCGCTGCATCTATCGTTTGCTCATCATAGAACCCAGCTCACCGAATCTTCGAAATGTCGAACTGAATAAGAAGAAAGCCTAAGCTCGACCATACCATACCGCCCCCCTTTCCTTCGTTGCGAGGATAGTGTCCCAAACTGATCGTTGATAAATTAGAAGCAGCACTTATACTCTTCCGTAACGCCCTTTCGCTCTCATTCCTTTTTTTCATCCTTTCGAGCTCGATAGGCACTGCTTTTATATAGAGCATACACAACCTCTTTTATTCTATGGAGTCCCTTCTGACTTGACTATATCTACCAAATCTCTAGCCGTCCCTCCCTCGTATACAGTCTCCGTGAGCGACAATAGTTGTATAACGCGAGAGGCAGCGCGATAACCAGAAGCGCGGCCGAGATGCCGAAGAACACACCTGCTAGGACGTCTGTTGTCGTAGATTCCCAGTCGTAGCGGTTTGCCTGTAATGTCGGGTCTGGGCCCGGGCGTGCCATTGGGATCAGACGTTTTGTGGGTTTGAAGATATGTACGTGGGATATTGCGTATGTTAAGTGAGAGGTGATAGTAGTTGAAGAGGCGGCTATTTGGCGATTTTATAGGGGCAGAAATAAACCCAGGTAGGGAGACCGCTTGATCTATCGACGTCTTTCTTTAATGTCAACTTGAACTAGCTTTGTTAATTAGCGTGAGAAGTAAACTTGACATACATATATTCAGATCTAGCCAGTTGCTTGCTCACTTTCTGAAAGATACATCGAGTGAACGGCGATGCACCTCTCACGAATGCATCGTGTATGATAGTCAATGAAGATGACCAATCGAATATCTAAGTAGGGAGGAAAAGTCGAGACGGCGCCGCGTGTTGGCCTCGTGTAACGTGGCTAAGTTGATTGGTTAATGGCGCTTGCAGCACATCCTTGAGATAATCTGGTTTCTTGAGAAAAAATAAGACGTTCGAATGTCAATGAACAATTCACGTGGCGGCACCTCCGCTCGATCGGATGGAGTTGTGTGACCTCATCTCCACCTGTGAATTGACTCGCTCAAAACATGCGCGGTTGTCATACAAACTAAATGGAAACACGGCAAGTACACGGCTGCGTACCGAAAATCGATCTATGTTGTCCGACTCCGGCTCTGGAGATACTTGACGCCGGAATTTCAGGTGCCTTGTCTTACGGTATAGCTGTTCCTAGGATCCGGATGTTATGTTAGGGCATACTTCATTAGAAATAACTAACGCCTGTGTTATACAACCTGTACACAGAATAAGTACAAGGCATGTGATAACCCGCCTTCAAAGATCAATCAATCAATCAACCGAGCGTACAGCCACACTACGATACCGCATCTCTGCTAATATACCTCCTTTTTACCAACCTCACCCACCTCCGCCGTCTCCATTCCCCCCTTCTCCCATCGCCATCCTCGCCTTCCTCCCAGCTTGGTCTCGGCCGCTTGGGCGTATCTGTATTCTTGCCCTTATTCAAGGTCGAGCCGTCAATGACGCCAATCTTTTCCGTCTGCTCGTCGTATATATCATACACCCATCTTTCACCCTCCGTCTCGATCTCAACACCAGTGATGATGCGTTCCTCCACCCACTCGCGACTCCATAGGTCTAAAGCCCACTTCTTCTCGCTCCACTCCCAGCCCTGCGGTGGTTGGACGTCTTCGAAGAATCGGGTGCCCACCGGCCGTTCACCCGCAATGCGTCCGGCCGAGAGGGGATCATAAGGCGAAGCTGAGAATAGCCAGGGCTCCCACTCCCCAGCCCCTGAGAGCCGCTGTAGCTCAAAGATCTCTACTTCGCGAGTCTCGGGCGCACTGTCTAGTATAACATCGCGCTCTATCCACTTCTCGACCCATGTCACAGCCTTTTCCTCCTGTGGCTGGACATGCTTCTTGTGTGCCGTCTCTAGTTGTCTCTGGATAGTCGGGTGTCCGATACACGTCGCGCCCCATCCCGCAGCTAAAAAGACTAGTCGCCAAGGCATGATGTTGGCCGCTATGCTCATAAACATACAGACGGCGAAGACGACGACGAACAGGGCGCTGGTCTGGGCCTCGTTGCTGAAATTGGTCCGCGGCACAACGAGCCTCACGATGGCGTCATGCATCTGGCTGAAGTCTTCCATGCAATTCTGCAGATCCCGCATGTTATGGAAGAAATCCCGACTCAGCTCCTTCGCGGGCTTGACGGTGATAGCAGGGGCGAGAGGTGGGCCGCCGGGCGAGTAGCCGATGGCTTGCTCATTCGACAGGCTGAACTCCGCCGCCGGGTGACGCGCAATGAAATTCGGGACCAGGACAGCAACTAGGAGTACCACGAGCGGCAGCAACGGCAGCAGCGAAGGGTCTAGACACACGAAGGTATAGACGGCGAGGAAGGAAAGGGTGTGCGTCGGGCGACGCCATGCTAGTAGCCGGATGACGCGGGCCTGGAAGACGAAGACGACGCCTATGCGGGCGTTGAAGCGGCGAAAGTTGTTGGACATGGTCGGCAGCGTGAAGTTGGGCTTCGCGCTCCGGCCTGGTGTGGGATCATCCTGGGGGATCTCGGCATCGTCCAGTGGCACTACTTGTGCCAATAACTTCTCAACGAGGTGATCCTGTATCCGAGCCTTTTCCTTGAATGCAGAGAAACGACCGCGTAGGCCACCGCTACGGGACGGGGTTTCGGTGTCGGAGTGAGAAGAGTCACGGCTCTCGTTTCGGTTGTTGGAAGTCGAGGGCGTTGGTGTCTGAGGTCGGGATGAACTATTAAGGATTATAACTGGTATAGGGTCGTCGCGGTTGACGAAAGACTCGGCGCGGCATTCGTCCATAGTTGCTGATAAATAAACCTTCAATGCCTTGCTAATGCTATGGTAATCCCTGCCTCGGTTCCTTCACGTCTGCTGTAAGCTTCACGATGACGTAGGTGAGAAGGACATATAGTCCTGCTGGATCACAATCAGCGCTAACGAAAGTGTCATATTATTGAATAAATGAAGAGTTGAACCGGTTGTGTGCACTGCAGAGGCGGAGTAGAAGAACAATGATAAGGAGGTAGGTAATGATGATATTACGGGAGGAGGATTGGAATTGACATCACATGCAAATGCCGGTTTGGCTGAAGGAGGCGGGTGCAGGCTGCAGGGTCTTGGATACCTACAAAACTATATAGTGCAGACTGATAGTGGATAGTCCGCGGGGTTGATTGCGCTAGGTAACAATTTAGCGGGGGTTGGTGGGGCGTAGATCCCTATAGTGTACCCAGTTCAGTTTGCAGTCAGCTAGGTTAGGTAGGTAGAGCTGCAGCTTTTTTTTGGTCTGCAAAAGAAGCTCGCTCTCATCACATCTAATCACCAAGACCAGTGATATCACCAATTCTCTACGGCTAGTATCATAAGCACTTGCCACGACCGAAGCGCCTCGAATCTGCACGTACTACTACATCTAGGGTCTGACGAATTGACCTTGACTCGAACGAGACGTATTCAAACATGCCCATCACAATATTACAGCCGGCACCACCGCCGGGCTACAACCCACATGCCACCTTTGGCGCAGACTCAGATTCCGACTCGGAAGGCGGAGTTGATCTCGAAGGTGATATCGCCATGGGAAGGCCGTCAAAGCGGTTTCACCGGTCAGACGATGACGCGATAGTGACACCCGGCGAAATAATAACAGAGGATCCCCAATGGATGCGGTAAGTGAAGACCCTTGGGAAAAAGTAGGCCAAGGTCTGTAGTAACCAGACTAACACGAACCGTCTTCCATCGTACAGAGGCCACGGAACATACACAACCCTCGAACCGCCAGCCATCGTGTCCTCCGTTGCCGGCACGCTAGCCAAGACAAACAAGCTCCTCTCCGTGCGTCCTCTGCGCGCGCGCTACACCCCCGAGATCGGTGACCTCGTCGTCGGCCGCATAGTCGAGGTGCAATCGCGGCGGTGGCGCGTCGATGTCGGCGCCGCCCTGCTCGCGCAACTCCCCCTCTCCGCCATCAACCTGCCCGGCGGCATCCAGCGACGGCGCACCGAGACCGACGAGCTGCAGATCCGGACCTTCTTCTCCGAAGGCGAGCTCCTGGTCGCTGAAGTCCAGCAACTCTATGGAGACGGCGGCGCCGTACTACACACGCGCTCGCTCAAGTACGGCAAGCTGCGCAACGGGCTCTTCATGGCCGTTAGCGGCACGGGAGGTGGCGGCGGCGTCGTGCGCGCCCGCCGCCAGGCCTTCGCCATGGACATCAACGTCGGCGGCGGCGGCGGCGGCGCTGCTGACGACGCGGAGAAGGTCGACGTCATCCTGGGCGTCAACGGGTATATCTGGATCAGCAAGCATATCGAGGGCGAGGGGCCTGCGGCCGAGACCTCCGGGCCCGCTATCACGCGAGTTGAGGAGAGCGTGGGGCTGAATGTGTACTCGAGCCAAAACGACGAAATACCCGTCGGCACGATGCGCGAGATCGCGCGTGTCAGGGGCGTCATCGAGGCCCTGGTTGAACACGGATTGCGGGTCGACGAGGAGATGGTGGTGAAGGGGTATCAGGAGGCAGTCGAGTTGGCAAGGGGCGACGGAGACGGCGAGGAGACGCTGTATCTAGGCGGTGAACGGGGACGTAGACTCGCGGATGCCCTTGCTGGTCGATAGACGGAATACATATCTTGGGAGACGAGGGTGGGTTACATAGAGGAGTCATGATACCACAATTGTATAGATGTTATGAATCCTTCGGGTAACGAACGCTTTCGGCACCAAAGGGCAATAAAAAGTAAGATTTCACCAGTGTGCGTAGGCGATATTCAAATTATGATCTATTGACGCGGTTGAGGGGGCACTCGAGAGATCCTGGAAGCAAACCTCGGCTTCCAGATAAGAGAAAGCTTATATGAAAGGCTGCTTCATTCCCATTCTTACGGAATATCCTGCCACTAGTTGAGATATAACGAGTGCACCAATAGTCAAGAGGATGAGTTAGGAGAGCATGTCGGTAGTTAGTTAGCTTCATTATACAAAAGACGATATTCTATTCGCCACTTATTTGTTTGCCTCGAAGCATACGCAGATATTTATAAATAAAATCCTAGTACCTAATCCATTTTAACAGCTCGCCCTTGAAGTACTTTATACGTATATACTAACGAGACAGAGATAAGAACCAAGAAATCGCAATGGGCAACTCAAAGCCTAGCTTCCGGAAATTGGGTATATATTTCCCTCATACTTTATCGTCTTATTACGTACCATCCCGAATTCCACACCCCAAGGCCCTTGCTGGGAGAGTAGTATTGACATAAATTACGAAAAGATCCTCTGGGCTATGATAGGAGCTGAGTGAGGCGATGGGACTGGGTAAAATAGGCGTATCCGGCGGTGAGCACGGTGAACCACCGGATCAACGCGCCTTTGGCGGTAGGACCACCGAGTCCGAACACTATCCAAACCCAGTAGCCTAGCCCAGCGATCTGCTTGCCGTTACGGTCAAAGTCGGGCTTGCTACTGTTAATCCACAGGTATTGCTTCAGCTGGGCCTGGGAGTACGGCGCGTAACGCACACGCAGCAGTTTGTCCATCCAACTGGGCGTCGCCACCACGGTGCGTCGGTGCGTGAAGCAATCGAAAGACGCGCGACCATGGTATGCACCTGTGCCGGATTCGCCAACGCCGCCAAAGGGGAGAGTGGACACCGCTCCGTGCATGTAAGCGTCGTTTATAGTCGCCCCGCCCGATGTGACATGGCTGAGGACTTGAATGGGTGTTAGTTAGGTCGCTGATCATGGAGGCTGGATGAGAAAGGAGGTTGTAGGTGATTAGCTTACCTTGCTCGTTTTCGGATTTAGAGCCGAAGGTCATGAGAGATAGGGGTGTGGGGTCCACCTTGTTCATGACCTTGATGGCCTCCTTGACATCGTTCACGGGGTAGATAGACCAAATTGGACCGAAAGATTCGTCGGTCATCATTGGGTCATCGATGGAATCAACCAGGACGGCAGTTGGAGCGATGAACAGTTTCGATTTGTCTGTCTCGCCGCCCATGACGATCTTGCCGCTCGTCGTGTCCAGCATGTTCTTGATACGGTCGAATTGCCTCTCATTAACAATGCTCCCATAATCGGGGCTAGCCTTAGGGCCTTGAGGGAAGAACTCGTTATACGAGACATTGAGATACTTGATGAAATCATCAACTACTTCGCGCTCAACACACACGTAGTTATGGGACATGCAGACTTGACCGGCATTGGTGCACTTGCCCCACATAAGCCGACGCGCTGCCAAAGCCAGATTGGTAGCTTTAGAAACGAAGGCGGGATTCCTGCCGCCGAGTTCGAGAGCCACCGGCGTCAGTGTCTCGGCGGCCTTCTTAGCAACAATTCGGGCAACGGTAGGGTTGCCGGTATAGAGAATCTTGTCCCATTTCTCATTCAACAGAGCCGTAGTCTCGGGAATAGTTCCATTGACGACATGGAAGGAGCCCGGGTCTAGATAATTATCAACAAGCTCCTTAATGGCCATGGCGGTTGCGGGGGCACTCTCAGAGGGCTTGATGATGGCGGTGCACCCGGCGCTAATGGCGCCTATTAGAGGGGCGAGATTGAGCATCAGGGGGAAGTTATAAGGTCCAATAATCAGGACTGCGCCCAAAGGCTCCTTTCGGACGTGTGGCTTCAGAGGTGAAAAGGTCAGAGGATAGTCTAAATCTGTGTCATCTTTAACCCAGGTCTTCAACTTCTGTAGAGTGAGGTTGAGATCGGTAAGTAAGAATGCTATCTCGCCGATGATAGCTTCGGTGGATGGTTTACCGATGTCCTGCTTCAAGGCGGCGAGGAACTTCGGGGTGTAGTCCGTTATACCCCAGTACAACTTCCTCAATTGTACGAGACGCCATTCGACGTCCTTTGTCTTCCGTGACGCGTAGGCTGCCCGGGCCTCGAGTGCATACCGAGCAACGTCATCCAGGGAGGTAGCCTCGAAGGGAGGTATCTTGGTGTCGACAGCCATTCTCGGTGAAGTAGAACAGTACCTAGATAGGATTAGATTAGGTTGTATGTATCTCAAGAGTGTGGCTCTGTGTCCTACGGTTGGGGTATTGTTGATGGCGGGCGTGAAAGACAACTATCAGTGGGTTTGCTTCGTTGAAATATATACACCGTCTGTCTCACTTTGAGACAAGCTGTCAAGAGTGAGTGATGATACTATCAAGAGGCCAAAACTAAGTTCAATCTCAGAAGATGTCAAGCCTTCAAGAGCAACCGATTATATATCATCAAGCAGGAATTAAGGAGCTAGGAATCCCAGAGGCTGTCAAGCCGAGGCATCTCAAGTCGGAGTCGGAGAGATGTTTTCGTCACCATTGTGTGTGGGGAAGCGCATTAGCTTCGCAATGGCCCGGAGTCACGGACTCGGCGAGATTAATGTTAATGATGCAACTAAATCCGGCCTAGGAAGTGTAGAAATAGGCAAGTATACCTACAGTAAACACTTACAAGTTACCAGGGGTAATGTAGAGCAATGCGACAAACTGATAACTGCTCTAGTGGCTGAGCTGATAATGCCCGTGCATTTTAGTGGGTTTTAGTGGGTTTTAGTGGAGATTGATAGGTCTATAGTACTTAACGCTATAATAAGGTAGCAAGCCTTGTGAGCTTAAAGCAAGCGGCGGATTAAAATAAAAATATATTACTTTTTTTCTGGAGTGAGAGTTAGTGCGAAGCGCATGCCCTCTAGAGGTCAAAAAATTTAAAAAGGATGTTAAATTGTGGTTGTTATAGCGTAGCTGCTGCAGCATAGCCGCCTAATATTAAGTACTTTATAATTTATAACACACGGGCATTATCAGCTTAGCCACTAGAGCAGTTATCAGTTTGTCTATAGACTCGGTAATGTACTAGGTAGTAATGCAACCTCGATTAGATAGAACCTCAGCCACGTAAAGCCACCATAGAGGGATCAGCCACAATTGGTAGTGGATATCTAGCTAGGTTAGTGTTAGGGAGATATGCCCTAGTAAGTGACCCACTGTCGCTTTCCGATACACCAAAAAAAAGTTCCAGGCCTAAAATCTCCCCTCGCTCGCGAACTTTTTCGGAATCACCACCAACTCCCGACCACTATATTACCCACCAAACACCACTCAGGCGCAGGATTCGACTTCTTTGCGTCCTAAATCACCCTCATCAAACCATCCGCAACAATGGCTCCTCAGACAGTACGTATAACTTGACATCGCTTTGCTGTTGGCCCAGTCTCTCTGGCAAATCCTCCAGCGAGATCATGGCGTGAAACAGTAGGCTAAGGTCAATTTTCAACATGTAGAAGAAATCCGGCAAGGGTGGCAAGGCTGGCAAGCAGACGAAGAAGGTAAGCCAAGACCCAATTACCTCGCTTTCAACTCCCCGGCGGAAGTACTCACACCGCACTGTCAGTTCGTCATCAACGCCTCGCAGCCCGCCAGCGACAAGATCTTCGACACCGCCGCCTTCGAGAAGTTCCTCCAGGACAAGATCAAGGTCGATGGCCGTGTCGGCAACCTCGGTGACACCATCACCATCCAACAGGTTGGCGATGGCAAGGTCGAGATCACCGCCCACAACGAGCTCTCCGGTCGTTACCTCAAGTACCTGTTAGTGCCGCCTCGATTTCTCATCCCAACACACGGTCGCATAGCCGCTCCGATACTAACTGACCATCCACCACAGGACCAAGAAGTTCTTGAAGAAGATGCAGCTCCGTGACTGGCTGCGTGTTGTCTCCACCTCCAAGGGTGTTTACGAGCTCAAGTTCTTCAACGTCGTCAACGACGAGGCTGATGATGATGACGAGTAATCGGGTTATTTGTGACCATACCTAGACAACGAAAAAAAGGGAGGAGGATATGGGCGCATGAATTTACATAGAACACGTGCTTATGTCCAACGCCGCAAAATAAACTCGATCTCAAAGCAAACTTATTTATATGATCTTGAATGTGCTTTTAACTGTGACTACTAATATGCATCTATGCTCTTTGTAATTCTTTCCAAACTTTTGTCTATATGTGCAGGTACCTCTTACGGCAACGATCTCATAACGCCTTCAAATGCCACCAATGCCATTGCATTAGCCGGAAATGCTCTCAAGAAGCAAGGCAAGAAGCCTCTCCAATACCCTCTTGCGCCACTCTCTCGATATACAGCTTGCGCAGCCTGCTTCCAATTCATAAACTTCGGTGTCCCATCATTAAGCTTTCCGCCCATGGGGTCCGTCATGATGCGCTGTTTGACAACATCGCTAGGATAGCTAGTAAGCCAGAAAATCTGGGCGCTCAACCCACCAGCCCAAAAGTTGACCGCTGGCGCGGATAGGCTCGTGCGTTCGCGCAACAGCCGTGATAATATATCGTATGGTCCCCACCAGAAGAAGAAAAACGATCGGAAGAAAAGGGTTGCCGCAAGGCCTTTATATACGCCGCGCACACCGTGGGCACCGTAGATTTTTCGCACGCAGTCGAGCGGCCCCCGGTAAAGACGCTCGGCCTTATTAGCCGAGTACTGGATCTGCAGGCGTGCCTTGACGTGTTCGACGGGCGCGGCGATGAAGGAGACGGTGAATCCGGCCAATATGCCCGCGATACCGTGGCCGAAAGACGGGAGGTGGGACACGGCGCCCTCGGAAGATGTCGGCTCGAGTAACCCGTCAGGAAGTGCTGGATGCAGCTTTGGTACGAATACGTGCTCGGCGAGCAGACGCCGGTAGATGGTCAAACTACCAAGCATCAACGAGTCCATGAACATCCATCCAACTAACGGGGGCGTCGCGCCCTTGTAGAGGCCCCGGACGCCCTCGTGTCGCAGGGTCTGGGCCAGGCATTGTAGGGGCCCGCTGAAGCGCGTTGGGTCGGTTGTCTGGAGTCGTACTTTAATGGTGTCGAAGGGATGACCGACTTTAAGGAGAAGGCAGATTAGATCATGACATTACATTCAAGATATACCAGCCCCACGGTCTGCTCGAATAAGGAAATCGAGCGTGAGAGAGAAGGGCAAAGCAAAAACTTACCCGACAGCTTGGCGATGCCGGAGAATACGCCCGCTACGAAGCCCTTGTAGTTCTTGCTGGCCGGTGCGAGCTCCTGCTTCTGGTCGGTCGCCATATTGGCGAAGGCCGCATTTGGAGGTCCAATGGGGTTCTTTTTCTGGTGACGGGGAGCGTGTCATGCGTCAGAGGTCCGGGAGCTTGGGATTATTTTTAATTATTTTTATCTCGTCGTTGGTTGGTAGAGCTTTCAGCCCAGTTAAATCCGGAGCTACCTCCGAGATCGGTCGTGATGGGTCAAGAGCAGAGTACGGGAGTACGGATCTACTCACCCAACCCAAAACATATTATCTCACAGACTGATGGAAAGCGGATCTAAACTACCACTTTCCTTCCAACCTGTGAGACAAGTACCTAGTCTGAGTGACATTGAACAAAGACCTTCGACACAGTGGCAACCATATATTGAGCTTATTTTGATTGAGGTCCCAACATCAAATCAGATGATACGTACTAGAGGGGGATTCTGCTCTCGTAGAGCCCAACTGGATAGGTCAGCCTGACCCAATGCGAAAACTGTATCTCAACTGTGATCTAACTGATATCCTGCGGCTTCTACTTATTTGGTAGCTATACACAATGCATAATGCCAAAAGCCATGTATTAAAGCGCCGCAGGTTTCACCATGGAAGAGTTGCTGACTAAAATAGCCAATGTTCACCAATCCGCCTCTAGGACGGACTATCTAGCGCGGTGCGACCCGTTACCATTCCCATGCTTGTGTGAATGTTAAACAAGGCGAGCATGCTAATATCGACATAAAGGAAGATCTCGAACTAATCCCCAACTCGCCGCTATGCCTCTGGAATCAATGCCAAAAGTGTCAACCAATGACCTCTCGACTACGGCCTCTGATAGTGTTAGTCTATAAGCCTTAGGTACCGAATCCGCATCATCAAAACAGAACATGGTAGGTAACTACTGCACTACTTCGAAGCTGCCTACCCTCTACGCCTACAGGGCCTTAGCTTGTCATAATATCAACTACAGGCAGCTTCGATTTCCATATGCCTTTAAAAATGACAGGATCATTGGGCATAACATTAAGCTACTCCTTTTATATACCAAGGGTTTCCTTAATAGAGGCTGTGGGCCCTAGTGGGAAACAAACGTTTCACTACCTAAGTACACTATGCGGTATACCGATGCGCTCAAAAGAGTGAGGGGGCAGTGAGGGGAATCCAGGTCTGATCCGGGGTGCAACAAGTCCCCTCATGCCCCATGCGGAGTACTTGTACTGCGTAGTAGTATCGTCTTGCCTGCCAAAAGAGGGTAAGATTTCCCATGTAACAAACATCTTGGCGGAGCAAACCATGCCCATAACCCTATTTTGACCTACCTAGAATCACCAGAGGTCCAGAGCGTACCTTGCACCAATATTCACGTACGGGAAGAATATTGTATATCCTGCCTGTTGTGGGCGACGAAAGCTGCAAGATGAGCCAACGGCCCGATTGGCTTTGGCCTTTGCCAGATGGCAATCCTTCTCCATCGCCAAGAATCCAATGTGGAAGGTTGCATTCAAGCCTGGTTTTCCTATTCAAGATGGCTGCCAGCATGTTACTGGCTCGGGATGCAGTGTGCTCGGGTTGCCACAGAGGAGCTGGCATCTCATGCCGGCGATCATCGCTCTCCTGAGCACTATCCTGGCTTTGTTTATGCGAAGCTATTCAGGGTTGTGGTAGGTAGTCACCTACAAAAACGAGGGGCACCCTCGCATAACGGTTCTTGATAGCTACGGCCTTCTCCAGACATTACGAGCTAGGCGCACACGCCAGCACAATATTTGAATATACCGTCACCCAGACGAGCTGGGAAAAGAGACTTTCGAGTCTGTTGATTGATCTTCAGCCTCCTTTGCTATCGACTTTACCTATATTCTAACTCTTCGACTAGCGAAAATGCGCCCGACGACTACTCTGCCCGTTCTCGCCCTCGTTGCGAGTGCCGCTGCCGACTGCAATGGAAAGGCCGCGTACTGCAATACGGCATACAGCAAGGTCACCTTTGCTGGGTCGCATAACTCAGCCTTTGTTGGTATTGGGCCCTCGGATAACCAAATCTCATCGGTCTCGGCACAGCTCGACCAAGGCATCCGGTTTCTAACTACCCAAACGCACGACAAAGGCGGTGTCATCCAAATGTGCCATACAGTAAGTAAGACAGAGGAATGGTGTTTCGGCAGGATCTAGTTTGTGGGCTTGGAGTCACATCATCATATCATCGTATAATATCATATTTACTTTTTTTTTTTTTAACATAATGCATAATTCCATGGCATTCTAAGAAGTCCGCTGACAAGATCCATAGTCCTGCGATTTGTTAGATGCTGGCCCCCTTCAAGATTACCTTGGTACTGTGAAGACATGGGTTGATGGCCATCCAAACGACGTGGTGACGCTGCTCGTTACGAATGGAGATGCAATTGATATCAATAAGTTTGGCGACGCCTTCAAGGCTGCAGGTCTAGACTCGTATGCTTTTGCACCTTCGGCTAAACTCGGATTGAATGACTGGCCGACACTGGGAACATTGATCTCAAGCGGAAACAGGGTTATCGTGTTCATGGGTGAGTTTCACTGCTCTTCATTTCCAGCCATCAGACCCTCTGCACCAACAACTGATCTGACGAAACATTAGATTACCATGCCGATACCAGCAAGGTTCCGTACATTCTCGATGAATTTGCGTATTTCTTTGAGACGCCTTTTGATCCTCTTGAAGCCGGATTGAGCGGTTGCAACATCGACCGACCCGCTGGTGCCTCTGCTGACGGCCGTTTGATCCTCGCCAACCACAACAGGAACTACCAAATATTGGGAATTAGCCTTCCTGACTTGGCCCACGCATCTGGCACAAACTCCGTCAATTCTATTACAGCGCAAACAAACACCTGCAACACACAGCATGGACGTATCCCCAATGTGGTACTAGTAAGCTGCCCTTCCCACCGATAATTCGAAACCCGAGGAGTTGATGCTAACGAGGATTGTCTAGCTGGATTATGTTGTTCTTGGCGATGTCATCAATGCTCAAAGTAAACTCAACGGCGTATGAGATCTATATGTCTTAAGCTCGTAATAAACGCCACGAAATTCGACTATACATATATTATGAAACATTTGTACATATACACGTATGATGAATGAAATCAATGATGGTTATCTATTACTACTAGGCTTCTATTTATGTATTGAGGCGAAAGGCTTTTGCTTTTACATCCCCGTGTTCCGTACCCCACGTATTCCATCCTGCAGGTCAGAGAAACATGACTGCCGACCGCGAGAGTGACGAAACCTGCCTAACGCATTTAATCATCCAACTAGTTCCAATTGAATAAGAGAATCAGTTCAGCAACCTGCCGTGCGACTTACAATATGCCGGTTATCCAGCGTTGCGATCCGAGATCCAATGAAAATCGAGCCAAATGTAAGAGTTTATATATAGATCACCTCCAGTTTGCCGGCGCGTAAAATACATCCAGGGGTTTGTCCACTCAGCGCTTGCGTTGGGGCACCACGTTGGTTGTGCTAGCCAACCGCCAGCCAAGAAAGCTTGGCGCTGATCAGCAGAGCCCATCTTTGTCGCTACCTACTTTTACCAATCACAGCTCAACACACCATTGGAAGGCCTGCTACCGCCCGTGGCATGACCTATGGCTTCGGATCGCGGCAGCGAAATCTACTGTCAGAGGCACACAATGGTTACTGCTCGAGGAGGAAAGCGATAAAGCATACAAAGTAATTGGGGCCTGTCCTCTGTATTTATCCCATATTCCTTCGTGATTCAATAATAATAAAACAATTTCACTAACCGACTCTTCTCTTGATCTCATTTCATCTTGTGTCACTAGCGAACGGCTTCAAACTAGAGTACACTGGTGTACTCAACTGTGGCCAACCCGAGTGCCGTTCTCTTTATATCAGGCATCCAAGATGTTGACATCTATGCGCCAGCTGGTTCTGGCTTCATTAACAGGTAAGTGATAAGGATATCAGAAACCTTCTCATAGAGAGGAGTGTTATTCTTTCCGTCGTTATATTTGATGTGTAGGGCACTGACACACTACAGTATTCCCGCTCGTGACAACAGCGGCATCATCCTCCATATTCGTCTCACCCAAAAAGGACTTCGCGTTCGCTCTTAATGTCCCCGATGACTCATCGTCTTCAGATCTATTCTTTTCGTTAGCCTTCACGATACCTCCCTCCTGGGTTGCTGTTGGGCTAGGGGCAAGTACCATGGGAGGAAATCCACTGGTGCTGATGGCCTATCCGTCAGCATCCGGTCACAACGTAACGATATCTCCACGTCGGTGTTACGGCCACAGCGAACCTGTCTACGACTCGGAGATCGATGTAAAAGCACTGCCAGGTACAGGACTGTTCAACGACACCACTTACGTCTTTAACGGGGTATGCAGCAACTGCCGTTCCTGGTCGCGTGATGGGAAGATCGATATTTCAAGTACGGCTCAAGAAATGGTCTATGCCATGGGGCCTAGCGCTGACACGCGGAGCGATAACCCAAGGGAGTCGGTGAAGGTTCATTCGAGCTATGGCTCGTTTGCCATGGACTTGGTTCATGCCACCGGGACCGGTGGTGTCCCAGTGATTCCCGCCAGCGAGAATGTCACATCTGTCGGCGCAGTGCAACGATTGACAAAGACTGGATATGCGGATAAAAAGGCTATTCTACATGCTGTCTTCATGATACTCGCATTCGTGGGAATATGGCCTTTCGGTATATTGGTCCTACGAGTCGGCGGATCAGTCCGGTGGCATGCCATCAATCAGGTCGTAGCGTTTGGGCTGGTTCTCATCGGCGCAATCCTTGGATTCGTCATAAGCACATCGTACAATAGGGTTAGTTCTCATCGGCGGTGTTATTTATCGAGGAACAAACTCGAACTTCTGGGATCTATTCGCTAACTTCAGCTTCATAGAGCAAGAAATTCAACACGCCACACCAGATCATCGGTATCTTGGTCTTCATCTTCGTCATCGCCCAGCTCGTGCTAGGGTTCCTACACCATCGTATATATAAGAAGACACAGCAGCCTACCAAGATTGCACCAATCCACGTGTGGCTTGGGCGCTTGGTCATACTGCTTGGTATTGTAAATGGCTTTACGTTAGTACATCTATTCTCTTTTCCAATGACAGATCCCTAACAAACACATATACAGTGGCTTCCCCCTTGCCTTGTCACCAGGCTACGACTTTGCTCTTCTCGGAGTGGTCTCCTTCGTGTTGCTCTCTTTCCTGGCGATCTTAGCCGTGGGTACGGTCTTCAAAAAGGTCATGAAGAAGTCGAAACAGTCCGAGCCCGAGGCTACTGGCTATGATTTGGAACCTTGGCGCGGTGCTCAACCTGAAGTGCAACCATCGGCTGGTTACATAGTTAGAGATCCACCAACACCAACTCGCTTGGGTGTTCCGCCTCAGGGAGCTAGACAGTTTGTATGAGTGTTACATATAATGAGGTTCTATTGCGCGGGGATACTAGGATGGTTCGGATAATAGGATAGGATATCGAATGGCGTTCCGGGGTGGGTTCCATTACTGATGAGCATACACGGATGGTAGTTTAAAAAGTAACGTCTCATCAATTAATTCATGTCTAGCCCCTTGCTGACAGATGGGGTGAAATCAGGGTTTCTAGCTTCTTCCTACTACTTCGAAAAGGGCTGGTCGTATAGTGTTGAGATGACTCCCAATACCATGTCCAAATGATATGATAGGTAAGCCGTATACACCACAATGACCCCGAAAGATCAATCCAAAGAGTGGAGATATGATGAGAACGCAGCAGGCAGCTGAAATACGAAAGGTTCTATTCATGGTAAAGCTATGGCAGGGTAGGTATTCAGGCAAAATGCGTGAGGAGGTCCAGCCAGCTGATGGCGATCTCGCCCTATCGCACATGTCGATCGATCAACCAGGGCTATCAACGTAGAGAAAAAAAATGCTGATCACTAGCCCAGCTTCATGTTCACAAAGTTCTTGCAGTCGGAACTACCTCGTTCATAAAGACTAGCAGTACGTCATGCTATACAGTCCGACGGTATCGCTGGTTCGGATAGTTTGACAGGATGGATTCCCAGTCATCGCCCTTTATTACTTAGGCTATATCATACCGAGTACGTCTATTGAAGTGGCATTCACGGTATCGACTCCGGAAGCAACATTAACATCTGCCAATAGCAAGAGTAGATATATAGATATAACCCCTGCAACCATGCCATACTATATTTTGCAGACGCACGAGTATATCAGCTCGGAACCAGCCTACATCCAGTGTTACCGTAGTACTACTGAAACGATAAATCTTACGTACAAGTTGCGGGAGCTTCTTCTATTAGGAACCATGTTTTCCAGCCACGACTGGGGAATCTATAACATGCCTGTGACTTCAACATGCGCAATAGGGTACTCTTCCATGCCGTCAGGTCAATGGAGGATCGTTCTCTCTGGAACGAACGTAGCCGTCCAGAGAGTCATTAACTTAACAGGCATCTCACCCTCTACTGTGATTGTAACCGTAAGTGGCACTCCAAAACCGTAACCCTCGAGAATCCGAGAATGAACGCTGAGAAACGACAGGCTACCCCGACTGTAATTATAGGAATTACAAGTACACCCAATCCAACAAGTGCGTGTTAAGCTACTACTGCGACACAGTGAAATTGTACTGATATAAATTTCACAGCGGTCTTCACAACCATAGGAACGCAGACACAAACTCTGATCTTAGCCCCCCCAACAATAACAGCGGCCTGCACTGGATCTACAACGACAGTGACGGTGACACCAACAAAGGATACCGTTATCATAACTTCAGTCGTAGTTCGCACGACAACTGACCGAATAACTACGAAGCTGTCCACGACAACAACAACGAAGACTGCCTATTGTCATTACGACGAGGGAACAAGGCCGACCGGAACGATCTGCATCGGAAACGGCTGTAATTTCCCTCCCCTGACCTACCCGCCCCGACTATTTGCGTTGGGGTGTACTGTCCTCGGCCAGCGGTCGAAACCGCCAGAGTGGCAGATACTCCGACGAAGGGCGTGCAAGAAGTTGTCAAAGTCGTCATGGCCACCACGATTACCGTCACCGAGACGACGTATACCGTGACGAGCACCAGCGTCACACTTCTCCCTACGCCAACGGCAACGGAAAGTGGTATGTTATCGGCTCATCTCCCTTTCCCCTTTTCGAATATCGAAATACTAACGGTTTTATTAGTTATCAAGACTATCACCGCTACAGTGTACGTTACGGCTACGGCTGCTTGAGTTGCATGCCTATTCCCTACTCTCTGCCCCGAGAGACTATTTATTGTCGTATCCTCTCATATACTAACATTGAACACAGGACTCCTCAACCATCAACCATCTGCAGCGGTCAAAAGCCCGGCGTCACCGTATCCCTCACCAGACCCCAGGCCACCGTCACGCAAACCAGCTTGGATTATTCGACAATCCACGTTACTGGAACAGTAACAGCCGTGTACGTGCATATTTTGTTGATTAAAAAGAAAAGAAAGAAAAAACCTGCGACACGCTTAGTGTTTTCAATTCCCCTTTCAAAGACAAATTCGAAGAGATCTACTGTGGTGTTAACTCTAAGCTTAATAACTAATGTTTGACTACAGTACAACTAAGACGACCGTGTACACTAACTCTAAAAGCGCGACGAGTTGCTTTTACAATGGAGGATGGATGGGAGCTGACTAAGATAATCAGAGAGTGCATGTGCGATGCTGGCTGCCTACCTGTCTACTGTCTAGTTTCGTTTCAAGGGTTTTTAACCTTAAGAGCCACGAGCCGTAACAGCGAAATGACAAACTCATTAGGCTCAACATGGCCAGACTATCTCTACGGTTGACAAGACGCCTTTTATAGGATCTACGTGAGCAATACCAATCTATTCAATATTGTTATTATTTTGTCGAGGTTAAAAACGCAGGGAGTGGTCGATAAAAGGATCGGAAAGTAATACCACTTTCGAGGACTTAGTAAACTGGGAGAATACAGCGCCTTGAGTTGGGGTTAAAAATGCAGTGCATGTGCATCGCGACAATGCTCAATCTCCACATATCTACACATCCAAGTAACCTAATTGCACCACTTTCTATGTAAATAATAAGGAATGATTGCAAAAATAAACGCTCTTATCGCTACTTATATTATAATACCGCTTTTCTATAGCAAACTATAGCAATTATGATTTAGTAGGTAGAGAAAATCACTAAGTTGCAACATTATTCAATGTTCGCATGTTATATCACGATAAACCTTATGACTCTTCATTCCAATGCATCGTAGCGTTATTATAGCGAGATATTAATGTTCGTAGTATTAAAGCTCCTTAATGAAAAGAGATATAATCTATAGACCTTAACTAGAGTTCGTTAAATGGTAGTTTAATTCCTTCGCTATACTCATGAGGTGCAATGTGTAATTATTTAGATCTATACTTATTCGAAGTAGCTAGCTTGCTTGGACAATTGAACATCTAGAGCTGTTGATCTCAAGATCAAACTCGGCCTGGTTTCTCTCTACCATCCAGCCTGTTCATCCCGGGTGGCTAGGTCCTAGTATGCTGCATTGAGGCCAACACTGAACTTGTTATAGGTCTAAAGAGATACCTTCGAATTATCTTCTCTTTGTCCTGGCCGTTTTCAAGAATTGAAATTCTCCTTTGACTGAGTATGGTGTCGTCCCATTCTGAAGCGCTTGCGATTTTCAGTGAACAGCGCAATTATTTCAACATAATCTCGCACAAGTCGTATGGTCTAATGGTTATGATTTCTCGTTCACAGTGTTTACTTGTGTCCACAAACCCGAGAAGGTTCCGTGTTCGATCCACGGTACGACTACGCCCTCATCGTTTTGTCATTTTGCATTTTGATCTAATGGTTAGTTAGTTACCTAACCATTTTATTATTTTCCAATAGCTGGGTTTTGTTCTATAATGTTGTGGTATGGAATGTCTGTCTGTTCCTTGCAATTGTTGCACGGGGCGCAAGAAAATACCGAGGTGAGCAAAGCCAAACCGGTATGCGATGTATATAGCATAGAGCTGGATCAAATCGAAGACATTAATTGGTACTACTACTACATTATATAGTATATTTTGATGCTGCTCATACATCGAATCGTAACTCGCTCATGAGGTGTGGTTCGCTTGCTACCCTTTCGGAGATTGATAAATCCCAACACCGCTGTACGAGTGTCATAACGAAAAATACTCTTTCTTAGATGGCGTACTGAAATACTGCAGTTAGAGTTCCGACGGTTGATTCGGGAACCGGAGAGAGTCGGCAGAGATATTGATAATATTTGAGATAAGCTTTAGAGCTGTGGTGATAGAGTCGCAGCGTTTAAATGTCTGCAAACATGGAAATGATCTTACGCCTACACTAGGTAGAGTAAAGGTGGCCGTCGCAGCGTACTATCCAAGGCATCCGGTTACAATCACATAAGTAGTCGGATTGAATCCCATCTGGTGTTATTTTATCGAAATATGACACGTCCTCTATCAAGACGAATCAGCACCGCCGAACCTCTTCCCGAAGGCCAGTGTCCCTCCAATGAGCTTTCCCACGGTATATCCAGCGTAGACACCGCAAAGAATCGTCACGGGCCACTTTTGCCACTCGCGATCCCAATCGAGCGGAATCGGGATGGCTCCAAGCCAAGCTCCCACACATGCGCCAACCAGCCCACCAAAGCCTTCGTCGAAGGGGGCTCTAGCACTTAGGATCTCAGCCCAGTCCTTACCGGAGACACCCCGCATATAGAACAATGGGTACAGTCCTAAAAGCGACAGATGGAGAGAGCAGAAAAACGTATGTGGAAGGTGTGTCAGGAACGGTGCGCCGAAGAGCACCAACAGCATATGGAGTGCGCCGGCGGAAACGATCGATAGTACAAGAGCTACAAGGGTCGTCTGTGGTTTTGTTTATATCTCGTCAGTTCTCATCCTAGATTCAATACCAACAACGACATGGAAACTTACCACGGCGATATTCGGCCCAGCCACCTCGGAGCCCGCCTTCTTCTTCTCACCGGGCCGCAATTTCCTCGAGGGTTTTGCGCCCTGTGAGCCGGCCGCAGGAAGGCAGACAATGGTGTACGCCGCCTGCAGCGCTAGGATCACGGGCAGCGAGCTCTGCATCGTCGATACGGGGTCGGCTACCAGCGCGCGAAACCGAAAGACGAACAAGGCGAGGACAATGGCTGGGTGTGCATGGCGCAACGCTTGCGCTTCTGGAGACGTGATCGTTTGGACTGCTTGCGACGGGGAATCTGTCTCATTGGTCTTCGCTGGCTCTTGGACTGCGAATGTGACGCCCTTCTTTGAAACTTGCGACATGGTGGGAAGCTCTCGCGCAGATTTCTATTATGCAAGTTATTTTGACAATGGATATTAAGATATAGTACGCTTGTGGCAAATCTAACGGTCCACGGGTATAATGTAGCAAGTCGCCTTCTGTATGGATACCTAGGTAGCTTCAATGGTTTTCAATGTTCATCATTGTTATTAAATTAAAGAATGGACGATGCGCGTAGGAGCACATCAAGTTTTACAAATTACAAGTCACTCTAGGAGCGTAGGAGCGCTCATGAAACCCACTTGGCTTTTAGCTAAGCTAGACTTAGGTAGCTTGTATCGATAATCGATAAGCTGATAGGGAAGCTCTCCCACTAACCCACCTTGAAGATGAGAAAAGTGACGACACACATTGGTTTAACCTTTCAAGCTCAGCAAGATAGATTAATGTCGTGAGTTCCCTGTAGAATAACCCTTAGCAATATGTGCTTGGTAACTGTACCGTAACAAACTAGGCTGCTAGAATCAGCCGCTTGCCGCGACCTTGACGGTACTACTACCTATCTAGTATTATCATCGTGATCTTCATGATGGCTAGAGAGAGCTGATGGGAATGTAACGGCTATGATCGAGTATTAGGCTCTATAATGTCCCAAACTTCACTCCGTCTTGGGGAGTAGATTCCGTAGAGAGAGATCGTAGATGACGTCCTCCACCTTCTTGACGTGATACTTGACGGCATCAACGCGTTTTCGCACAATATCGTTCTTAAGATTGAGTAGCTGAAACCCCGCGAATAGGTCCTTGATGAAGCTGCTGATGCGCACCGTCAGCGCCACGTCACCCATGGTCACCGAGTTCATAGCTAGGCGGCTGAGCTCTTCGGTGATATCGGTGAGCGCCAGCAGGTACTCTTCGATGGTGACGTGGAAAGCATCTCGGTCCTTCAGGTTGACAGGTACTGTGATATGACCATGTTAATGAATGTGTTTCTAAATGGATAGATTGCCAATGGTGTCCTAGGCTTGTGACATGACATACCCTTTAGGATCCCGCCGATATCCTCGATCGTCAGAAGGCGACCTAGTTCGCCAGGTTGGGACTCAGTGCCCATGCCACCGAGCCAGGCCGTGAGGAGGATCGTGCCAACCACATTTTGGATGCTGCGGGCCCATCTATTATTGTATCTACTCCAGAGTCAGAACTTGAAGTGCGGGGCGGGGTTCTACATGCGGCATGCTCATACTTGTAGTACGGGTACTTCGAGGCAAACTGGGCGAGCTCTCCCACGCCCTCAATCTCGGGGTGGATGCCAGTCTCTTCAACCTGCTTGAGCAGCGGCGCCACTGACCAGAACTATTAGCAAGGAGCGACATAGAAGAGCTTGTGTTATCAACATCGATGATACCTACATTTCGAGCTTGGTGTGGAGTGAATGCGGCTGAGGAGGCCTTGGCATGTAGAGATGTTACGGTTGAGAGCGGCAGAGATTTGATGAAGCTTATCGCCAACCTCAATCTCCTCCTCGCCGTGAGCCTTCAGATACTCGAAGATGGCAGGGTCGATCATGTTGGAATTGTTATCACTCGCCATATTGACTGGTGTACTGAGTGAGATGAAAGTTTTAGAGTGTGAAGAGTGGAAATTTCACCCTGGTGTTGGGCACGTGTTGGCTGGGTGCTAAGTATGCAAATATGGTGATGATTGCTACCTACCGACGGTAGCACGAGCAAAATAAACTTCATGCACTACGATATCCTTCACTTAGATTTCTTACACAATTGAGAATCTGGTCTTGTCACAATGATGGGCATCAGGTGCTGCTCTAGATATCTACCTAAATGATGTAGATGCAGATCTAAAATTCTTTCCTTGATTGACGAAACAATGCTACACGAATGAAATCCCTGTTATGAGATGCCGGATACTCCATGAAAATATTTAAACGCTTCCCGTCGACAAGACTTCAAACCGTGAACTCTTCCGCTGTCTAGAAGTGCTCAACACTGAATAGGTCAAATCAGCAATCATTCATCAACACAAATCTCTTCTTCACATCCACAGGCAAGCTGTAGATTGCAATGAAAAGAGGTTCGCGTCGCCTGGAGGCAGTGTAATACCAGGGACACGGTGGGAGCGATCATGCGCAAGCACAGAGGATGCACTCCCGAAGGAAAAAAATTGGAATAATCACGATTGAGTCCAAGTAGGACTCTTTCAGAGATTAAACTGAAAAGAACAGATACTACACTTGATCTAAGCCAAAAGGCAAAGAGAGCTAAAGAAGAAAGGAAAAAAAAGTCAAAGGTTGGGAGGAAGAGCCAGTATTTATAGAATTTGGGAAAGCTGGCCAGGGCGGTGGGACGTGGCAGAAAGTGGATTGTTTGCTTCTGTATGTGTGGTCCGTGCTTTGATCCGCTTAGGGATCAGGCCAATCAGAGCACGATACCAAAGCCGAGACTGGGTGTAGCCTAAAGGTACTTAGGTACCTGCTTTGGCCGAGCCATCCAGGTACCTACTCAGTCTCCCGTGCTTTCTGATCACGAATCGAAACACGCAGTCTACCTTATAACCTCAAATTATCGTATTGCATATGAACCACAGGCAGAGTTATAACGAGGCACAACAGAGCTGAATAGCTACATATAGCTATGGCAAGTGAGGGCGAAGGGAGGCGTTTTAGAGTATAGATAGCCCTGGGTGTTCCTCTGTTTCTCTGAATTAAAAGGAGTGCAACAGACCTTGTAGGCGATAAAAGAACTATCAGTAATTCGAATATATTCTAAGCCTTTGAAAGCAGGCCCTTGTTATAGATAAATGGATTCAACAAAGTTATTGTATTTGAACAGTCGACTTGTACTCGGAATAAAGAAAGGGGTTCTTTTAAGGTCTGAGGATACTATAGTTGTTAAGGCATGGATATAAGTATGTTTAAGCACTCTATTTTCCTGAACTTCTCTCTCTCATCACAGCCTTCACTTCACTTACAACTTGAAACGAAAACTTAAACTTAAACTCCCACAGCCATACACCTTTGACAAACATACTAAAATCATTTGTGTTTCCGCTCACAATGTCTTCCCACCAACAATCTTCATCTGCCAGTCCTCACTTCTCCAGGTTTCCCTGGGGATGTAAAATTGAGACTGACCCTGAAACCGATTGGCCGGTTTCTGTGGCTATTACGCATTCTCATTCGACTTGCGAGTGCAAATATTTTGGCAGCGACCGTGAGATTGTGCGAGATTTTCTCATCGTGGTCAGTATTGAGTTTTACCATAGAAAGAATCCTGATGAGTACGGCTGTAAGTGGTCTGCTTCGGTTCTCCCGCTCCAGGCTCAACGTCTTGGTATTGATCTTGATACTTTGAAAGCCGGGTTTGAGCAAAGTATCCCTTGGCGGAAAAGTTTCCGGCGTTTTGAGGTCGTTGAGGAGGCAGACGGCAAACTCGTATCTTTTGCCCTTCCCTCGCGGAACTAGGGGCTATTAGTTCCTTAGTGACCGCAGGCACGGGCAACGAGGACGTGAACTAAGCCGCGTACAACCTAATATAAACAGCAAGCCCTTATTGAACGTAATAAATAAATTGTAATATCAAACACTTGTAATTTTATCTTTTTATAATCTTTTATTATTGCGTTTATAAATAAAGCTTGAACTATTTAAAAACCTAGTTGTGACAACAGGGTGAGCCAAGCGAGCCAAGCCCGAGCAAAAGCGGCGAGCGCCACAAGCCGTGGTAAAACGGGCCTAGAACCTTACATCTACTGGCTGTGGCGCACATACGAATTATGACTACCTAAGCCACGCCGCTTTTAGCCTGAGCCTAGGTACCTCGAGGCGAGCTCCCACCTCCTTTGTATACCTACCTAAGGTATTGCATAAGTCTATTTGCACGAAGTCCATCTGCTTATTTTATATCCAACGCAGCACCTAGGTACATATAATGTTTTATTATCCAACATCCTTATTCAAGACTATCATCCAAAAGCATGAAATATATTTCAGATTCTCTATGGAATGAAATCTCAAGATTACAACAAAGAGAAAGAGCGACGAGAAGCGGCCGAAAGTCACGTGCTAAGCAGCTTGGAGAATTAAGGCAAAGATTTGAGAGATGATTATATGATGAAGCCTATTCTAATCATCATATTCGACGTCAAGGATTGGCATAGATATATATTGACCAAGACAGACCGTAGGTGAGTAGTTGAACACTTTCTCGAATAGCCCATCAACCGCATTTTTAATAGTATCGTGCTCCAAGTCTCGGATTATGATCTCACTATTGGCAGGGTGGAACATAGATATTCCATATTAGGGAACAGAAAGCTCCGCTACGATGAGAAAGAAGGTTTAATTGAGAATGGGTGCCTCTTAACAAATTGCTCGGCTTCTTCGCGTCGAAATTGTTCCTTAAGAAGCTGTATATTGAAATGGCTTCGTAGAAAAGGGGCTACTAGGCCGCCCATATCAAGAGATAGGCTTCACCCTACACTTCCGTATATAGGTAAAATCAGTCAAATAAACCGGGGGATCTCTTGATTATAATACAACGCAAATCAATTCAACGAGTAGCTAAAAGAGTAAAAAAACTATGAAGGATATTCTGACAATTTGTAACTGATTCATGAGAAATTTGGAGAAGGTTTCCGCCCCTAGCCACATGTGCTGAATTCAGCCTCACTCTGTTCCAATATTGGTCATTCGATGGAGCCGTGAGCTAATTGCATGCAAGGAGTCATCCTTCATGCCACAGGTCCGTCCGATGCCTCTGGTGGAAACTGCCTTAAGGTGGTAGTTCCACCACAGACAATGCCAAGCTGCGCCAGTCCAATTTTGCAGTTCTAGAATGGTACAAAAGTCAGCGCAGTTATAATCACCCGGAAGAATAGATGTAAATCTCACTGCTATTCCGTATAAGCCAACGATGTGTCCGGCCTCAGGCCAGAGACGTACAGATTTCCAGTCACCACCACGGATACTGCTTGTATGGGACGGGGGAAGTTGAGCAGCCCGGTTGAAACTGGTATGGACCTTAATTGATTTAGGGCCAGTTTGCCTTACCATGTCCATTATATAGCTTATGGAAGGATATGCATCGGGGCCTAGACATTCGTCTTTGCAGAAGTAGTTCACATCCAAGCCAACAATTCTCTCGCCACTAGCGGAGTCAATAGTGAAACTGTGTTCTTCCACGCTTGTATAGGCGTGTATTAGCCTCAATGTACTTTCATTTTCCCCAAGGTAGACTTCTGTCTGTCCATGTAGAGGCTCATCGAAATTTACTCGCAAGGACAGAAGGTAATTGAACTCGTTGGTCCAGAGTTTGATGCCAATAACATGTGGTAGATGACTGCCTGTAAAATCACTAAACATTTGCGTCTGTAAAGGTCTGGCTTGCTCTGAATCTGACTTTCGTTGTTCTGGCACCCCGAAAAACGAAAGTTCAGAGTGTGGGATGCCTGGATACCAGATGGCTGCATCTTGGAGGCACAAAGTATGATTTAAGTCATCGGAGGAGTCGACAGATCCTGGGTATCCGGAAATAGCAAGATACACCATCTTGCAGGCCTTACAGAGTCAGCATTTATTTGAAGGCATGAAGGGGTCCTACTGTACAGCTTACATCGAAACCTCCTTTGATATACTTGATAGGGTTCTCACCCCTTCGTATGGTTTTTGGAAGGACTAGTCTTCTCTGAGGAATGTCCTGATGTTCTCCAACCCATTCCGAAGCAGGACCACTTTCACTCAAGACTCTAATTCCTCGAATGCCACGTTGGTCTTCTGCCAGGAGGAATCCAAGGATGCGCGTAGTTGTAAAGGTAATTGAGCTTTGCTGCTGGAAATATCCGAGATCCCAGCAATTCCCGTTCGTATCCCTAATCTGCATGCCTGATATATAGCGGCGCGTGAATAAATCGGTCACCGAGACATTTATCGACGATAGCACCTCAGGAAGTTCAAGAAATCGCTCGTACAGTGATCTAGAACCTTTCGAAAAGGACTCTGAATATAATTCTAAACTTCTGCTGGCAGTCACCCAGGATCTTGAATCTGACGAGGCATCCGGTTCAAACCAGGAACGGAGAGCACTTCCATGGCAAGTCCTTGTTCGGGAAATAAGGTTATGAAGGCCAGTCGCCAAGCCCCATACCCTCTTTCTATTCACGAGGGATGGGTGATGCTTTATAGGTTTAACTGATAAGAAAGCCTTTTTCCATTGTCCTTGATGTTTCGAGTGTTGTGCAAATTCGAAAATGTAGTCAAATTCCCACCCGTAACAGAATCGAGAGTGCCAAAACCGATCAGGCAGTGGTGTATTGGCAATCACACGGGATGATAACGAGAGGTTTAAGACATCGGCCGAAGAAAGGTACATGAAAAGATGCTGCGAAATTTCCACGGGAAGTCCATCAAAAGGATCGTAGGCAGTCGCTGTTTTGCGAATAGATGTTGGAGGTATGAGACACTCCTGTGGGGGGTTTTGGTCTTTGACGATTGTGTCTAGGAAATACATATCCAAAGGGTCGCATTTGTGGGACAGGAATACCCTGCTGCCTTCTGTGCGTTTCTCATGACTTAACCGAGTCTCCTCGCCAGGAAATGGTGGATAACAGCCGAAGTGTCCACGCCGATAAAAGCCGCCGTAGTTATGACCGAAATCTAGAATAGCGCCTCGCGGAATTGGAAACGACCTACACAGGTCAAATAAGGACTGCACGTGTACATCTTTCGTAGGAGAACTGGCCTTGAGAAGCTCCCAGCAAGAGCAGTGAAATGGAAATCCCCAAGCGCTAGGATCGGCTTGAGGGGGCACTGCGAGGCTAAGCTCCCCAAAGGTGGTACGCATGAGGGTGATCCTAACATCAGTTTCCTGCCCTTCTGATGAGGTGACAGATATTATGTCACCCAACGGGAGTCTTTTTCCGAGGCCAGACAAGGAAGCTGACGTAGAAGTCTTGTCAAGCGCATACACTGTAACTATGTGTAAGAGACAGATGTTTGGACTGTTGTCATTCAATAATCACCAGCACGAAACTGAGTCATCCACCGTGGCAATTTCTCTACTTCCTCTATGTCGCCTCCGCATAAAATGCATAAAATATCGGTGATGGCCATTTTGTCTACGCAATATGCACGCGTATCCAACAGTAAACTATTAAAGCTTTTAGGTCGAGGGAAAAGATGTAAAGCAGATAGTAAGAAAATATAAAGCAAACGGTGAGAAGGGAGTATGGGAAATAGAGCGGATCTGGGCGTTTACCGCCCCTTGATTTAACATTCACCCTTTGAAACGTCCCTTGCAGCATTAGTTGCTAGGTAAAATAAGAGATCATGCTCACGCAGCAATCACCGGCAGCTCCTTGCAGCTGAATTAAAGTGGGAGGTTGGAGAATGGGTTAATTATTAAAAAGAATACCTACCTACCATTTAGCTACCAGGACCAACCAAAATAAAAAATCATGACACCGGTGTACCACGTGCAGGATGTTACTTGAGGGTTCCACGTAGGCTATGAATGCAGTTTATTCGTGTCTAGAAGTTGCGGGTTGTTTAACGATTAGCGCTTTGTTTTGGTACGGTCATTACATTTGTACAACCAGACTCCTTGGAGCCAATCTAGGTAGTTCTACATGATAGTACTATACACATGGCATGCTCATACGTCTAGTGCCTCAAAGGATGCTGGTGTCTCCTTGGCGGAGGCGCTGACAATGACCGGCCAAGGCGGGCAGGGGCCATTTCGCGAAGCTCGGAGTGAAGCAGAGGAGGGTTGAAGGACGTGTTAATCTTTTCCGCACCATTGATCAACGTTCCTTCCTCTTCCTTCTTTTGGTCGAGTAGGAGGGTTTTCTGCCTTGTGCCCTCGAGGAATTTCCGTCGTTCCTCTGTCATCCGCCACTCCTTGGGGAACTTGGGCTTTACTTTAAAAGTGTGGTGTCTCGTGTCTAGAGGGACGTCTTCGAACATGTCCGTAGGGTCCTGTAGTGGTTCGATCAGTGAATAGCCTACTCAATTAGAGATGATGATAGGAATATACCTTTGCCTGCGTAACTAGTTTGTTGACGAGATCACCAAGATATCTCTTGTTTTGCGCTGGGTGTTCAAACTGCTCGCAGCTCATCTTGGCGATATCGGTCTCGGGATTCCACCGCGGCCCTAATAGTTTCCTAAGCTTTTGTTGTTGCGCTTCATTCAAAGGTAAGTCTCTTGGAGAGAACTCGACCACGACCTTCTTCTCCGCGGGATGAAACTCTCCCATATAGCTGGTGTGTCGGAATCGCAAAGGTTCTTGGGCCGTGGGTGGCTCGAAAGGAGTCGCTAACTCTGTGCAAACATTGTGAGCAACTAAGAGACGGCCCGTCCGTACGTGAGACGCTTACTGGAGAGGAGGGGCATCTGCCAGGCGGCGATACGAGCGTACTCTCTGTACTCGCGGAACTCTTCAAACTTGGCGTGTGCTATGCTCATGATATCATCCTCATCAAACTTGTCGGTTTCCCGTTCCTCGTTCAGGAGATCGCTATCAGGTTCCTCGTCACCCCAGAACGTCCTGTGAGGCGGCATCTTCGGAGGCCGCATTGCTTCGGTGAATGTTCCGCCTATGTTATTAATGATGCGCTCCTGAAGTTGCCTAGCCTTTTCGAAATCGCCATCTCGACGTAGTTCCACCAGGGCGCGTTCAAATTGAACAGGGTCGAATTCGTCATCTTCGTCAATCTCTTGTATTTCGTCTTCGAGCTCGTCCATGTCGTCCTTCTTAGTCGCAGGTTGGCGCTGGAAAGGAGTCGAAGAAAATGTTCGGATCGTGAGGTATTGGCGTGGTGCCACAGTGGCCGGGGTTGCTGCTCGCCTACTAGCTGCTCGCAGGCACAACCGCATCGATTGCACTGCAGAAGCCATGGCTTTCAATGGTCTCTGTGTGCAATCGTATGGACGATAAGTTGAGGCTCAATTTGGTATATAGCGTTACAAGTTCAACTTCGAATGCTAGCGCAGACAAAATTTAGTGGGGATGCGAAATAAGAAGACATTGTTTTTGATTGGCTCACTGAGCCATCCAATCAGCAAATGTCCCAAGTCTTGGCGTGGATCACTTCTTGGCGCTAGCTTCAAGCTCCAAGTTGTTTAACAAGTGAAGTTTCACAACATTGGCGAGTTTGATGGGAGATACTGGTGGTGTCACTGTGAAGTTTATTCGACTTTGTGTAGTTATGGCGAAGTAAATATCTTGAGGAAAATCGAATAAATGACACGGACGGCAAACACTACCTTCTCAGTTCTTCTACCCATCAAAACCTCGTTCAACAGCTCATATCGGACACCATGTCGGAAGCCAACCTAAACAACAACACACAGAACAAGCTCACACGAACCGCTTTCGTGACTATCGGTGCCACTGCCGGGTTTCGAAGCCTCCTTCAAGAGGTTGTATCTCCCAAGTTCCTGACGACACTCAAGTCGCTGAATTTCACGGACCTCGTCGTCCAATGTGGTCCCGACCTAGAGTATTTCGAGACTATCATACCTGATCATAGCCAAAAATCCTATGGCGTAAAAATCACAGCATTCTCATACGCGCCCGATCTCAACAAGTACTTCACACAGGCTTCCCGTAGTGATGATGATAATGGCAAACGAGAATGTGGAGTTATCATCTCACATGCAGGTCCGTTACAATCTCTTACAATTGGTGACATAGCAGTAGCTTACTCTCTACGGTAGGGTCTGGCAGTATCATCGGGGCTCTCGAATTCGACTCAAAGCTGGTCGCGGTCCCAAACCCAGAGCTTATGGACAATCACCAGCTCGAGATTGCAGAGGAAATGGAATCTCAAGGCTTCCTTATACACGGCACGCTTGGGTACGGCATCTTTGCATTTCCTATATTCACCCAAAATATTGACAGGTGTGCTATGTAGGTCAGTTGCAGAGGCTGTTGAAAAGATCGATACGATTGCGCTACGAAAATGGCCACCCGGGCCTTCTCCTGGTTCCGCATATCAGAAGGGAGGGCTCTGGGAAGCTATCAATGAGCTAATGCCGCAGTCCTCTCCAAGGTCTAACTAAGCTCATGTCATCATGAGTCTAAATCACGACCCTAAGACGCAAGCCCTCTGCAAAATGAGAATTAGAGTATCGGGCATCTCGGTTTCCCTAGGAATCATTATTCTTAACTATTTAGTGGCGTTCGGCGTTGAAGTAGGGAAATACCCAGAGACGATAACCTAATTTTCTTCTTCTTTTTGCCCATCCCGAAAGAGGCGATAAGAGTTTGAAGTTTCCGAATAATCGGACTACCAGTGCAATGGTATTCTATACACTGCTGCTCGTATCTAATATTTCATCAGGCCATAGTTACATGATAGCCAAACGGAGGGTTTGGACGTTATACCGCCTATCTTGGGTGATAACGGCACAACCCGAGCTTTGCGTGCTCTAATTGAGTTTGACTATTGCCTGCTAGGTACGTCTTTGTGATTGTGGAACGCTTAAATAGTGTTCGGAATTAGGTAATTAGTGAGCTATGGTGTCTTACAATGTCAGCTAAACATCAAAATTCATGCAGCATACCGACCCCGTATTTTCTCGTTAGCTGGCATGTTAGCTACCTAAGGTAGTGCTAACTGTAGCTAACCTCGGACCGGCCTCTTAGGTAACAACTGTTACATTACCCCACAGTTTTCCCATCTCTCGCAAGCTAAATAAGCTTGAGCAAGACCGAGCGTGACAGTGACAGGTTTCCGGTGGGGATAAGACCTGGAGGGAGTTGGAGAACTAGGTTAGGTACTAGGTTAGGATATGTAGTCTGCCGTTATGCGATGGGGGGATCCTTCGCTCTATGCGACACGGGCAGTCCGCCTTTGCATAAGCTACCTACCTACGTCGTTCCTGGGCAGCAGTCCCGCGCCAGCATGACTCCATGACTCCAGGACTTGAGAACAGGTTCTATTTATACATTACGTTCCCAAAATTAGTTTCCATGTTTCCTTTCGATATGCCAATGTAGAATTTGACCTTCGTTTCATTCATTGCAAGCCAGAGACGATACTCTTTTGTTCAATCTGTTCAATCTGTTCGTCCAACAGCTCCGTATTCGGCCGGGTCTTACTTTTCGGCTGACTAGTCTACCCGTTTCAACCTTAATCTTGCGGCTTATCACCCGTACCTCTTGAGCCGGCGGCAGTGATGGCGATCTTCGTAGATCTGGATGAGGAGAGTGAGCCACCCCAGACCCAAGCAATACGTGGCGAATGGGACGGCGAAAGGACAAAGCTGCACTTACAGCAAGAACTCCTCGCCGTCGGAAACACCAATGCACACGCTCCGGACAGCTCGCCCGTCCATGCCGGCGAGGAACCGGCTGCTGATAAGGGCACGCGTGAGAATCTGAACAGGAATCGAATGACGGAGGCTCTCGGGTGTTATCCGTACGTAAAGTGTTAAGCCTTCACTTGATCATATATCTAGATCTCTACTTATTGAAGCGCCGGTTTTCGGGCCCGTGAACAACCCTTTGACATCATATAAACACTGCCTGCGGGAGTCGGGTCTGGCGGTAAAGAGGGAACAATATTACTAACAACCTAAAATGCAGCGTCGTCATAGCGATCGTGTCGTGGATTGACCTTAATACCCTCGACAACCTTTCGAGGACATGTCGCCAGATCCGCGAGAATCTACTGCAATACCGCGGGCCCCTGGTCACGCACACCATGCACTGTTACAAAGAGCAGCCTCCACTCGAACCCGAAGACAACGAGATGAATTGGTATTACATGACCATAAACGAGAGCTATAGGCGTAAGGGAAGCTGTGCCCGGGACATGGTCGCTGAATGCAGGCGGTGCACACGGCCTGTCTGCCGTGTAAGTGACTACTCCATTGCTCGTCCAGAAAGCCTAGTGTCTGCACCAGAGGGAATTGAAGGAAAACCATGGTCCTTGAATGTCCAAACTGACTTATATCGTCTTTTCAAACAGAACTGCATTATCAGACCTCCGGGCTTATCCACCTTCCGCGATAGACATCGCCGGCTATGCATCTCGTGCACGAAAGCGCCCCTCGCGGCCCTCACAAACCCCCCTTTGCTCCCCATCACGCCGATCGACGCGGACGAGATGCAGAGGGCGACGTGCACATGCCAAAGCGACCGGGTCTGGCTCTGTCATCCTTGCGGGAGGAATATACTTGGCGCAGACCAAGACTACCGGTCGTATGTATTAACTTAACCTATTCACACCTCCTTCCCGTACGTATCAACAGTGAAGCTAACAGAAACAAAACAGCATCTGGCGCTGGCGCAACCAATACGGCGAGGTACTGGGCGGCATAGGCATGGGCGAAGGTGACCGGGGCGTGATCTGCGGACGTGAAGCCTCCTGTCTCGGAGGCAAAGAGGTAGCGGAGGAGACGGACTGCGACGCGGCAGATGCGCGGGAACAGCTGTCCCTAAACCACTCCTCGCCCGCATCTACGCCGTCGCCCTCGTCTTCGTTCACCTCGGGATCGCCTCTAAGCACCGGCAGCGTCGGCTTCAGTGCCGGTGGGAGCGAAAATGGCGGCCATCGCACCCCCAGCCCGCTGCATTCGCATTCCATAGGCTTGGTATCGGGCTCTGGATCCTGTCTGCGCCCTGGTTACGCACGCCAAGAAATTGAGGGAATTGGCGGCGTGGTGAAGACTAAACTCGTCCGCATGATGCGGGTTGGCGCTTGTGTGCCCGAGTGGGAGGATGAGAAGAACAAGGGGCAGATCCTCGAACGGGAGGTCTCGGGCGGTAGGCGTAGTTGGTGCGGATGGTGCTCGAGAGTCATACCGGGGGCGAAAGACAATTCCAACGGACGGGTGTAATATCGTCGATTCAATTTAGGCATCACGCATTGGTCAGGCAAGTAGGCTTATGCTCCCGGCGTTTATAGGGCCATTGGAGGGAGCATTTGGGTGAATAGGCATTTAAGGAGTCATAGGGTTTTGGGTTATATACAAAGAAATTAAGTACAATCACTGGCGCATCGCCGAGGGTCGAGGTATGATGTGACTAGTTGACGAACATGTCTGATAGATATACAATAAGAGGTAGGATTTGTCTAAAGGTGAAATCCGGTGTTCCCCTCTCCTTCCTCTGAACCCGTATATTCTATGCAGTATGCATGCAATTCCGTTCGAATGCTCAGGTATTCTTACAAGATGCACATATTGATTCTATCTGCGCTTTATCTTTCGAAGTAGCAGAGCTGATCTTTTACCTGCGTTTCGGATCCTCTAAGAACCCGAGAAATCGCGCCACATGGCTAGCAATTTACATATGTAATATTGTAGGTGACTATAAAGCACCTCTGAACAGTAGGACCTTCCGTTTCTTCCTCTCGTCTCGGGCTTTCGTCCGGATAGTGCCCCACCGCGCCTTGATGGCCTCGAGGCGCTGGCGCTCGTTGTCCTTGTGCTCGGGGCTGGCCTTGCAGCATATCATGACGAATAGTGGCGAGCAATCGAATTTCTCGGCGAGTTTGATTACGCTCCACGTCACCGGGTTACTGGCGCGCAACTGCCGCATCTCCTCGACTTGCCCCCGCGTCACGTTGTACTTCTTCTGACGGGTCTCGACCGTCCGTGATGGAGGCGGTAAAGCCGTTGACCCTCTAGAAGTGTGAGAGCCTGACGAGGAGCGCAGGAGTTGGATGAGGTTCGCCTGGCGTCGGGGATCGGACTTGGGCAGAAATTTGAAGGGTGTGTGAAAGACTGACGGCGCGGACGGTGGCGGGTTGTAGATTATGTGGTTTTGCCCCGATCGCGGTATCAAGAAGTCCGGGTGTGGCGGGATCTTGAGCATCTTCTTCGTCCGCGAGGTCGTTGACTGGTGTCGTCGGCTTGCTACTGATCTGAATACTGGTGTGCGCGTGACGGTCGATGTCGCGTGAGCGAGGCTGCTCAGCGGCCTCAGGGCCTGCCGTGTCTCCATAGTGGCTGGCTAATTGGCTGGCTAATTGGATGGAGAATGCGAATCTTAGAGAAGAGGAAATAAAGAAGGCGAGATAGGTTTGGCGGTAGTTCAGATGGAGCTGGTTGTGATGTTCTCTTCCACCTCCTAGTAGTTTTGCGAACTAGATGCTGGTTGGTCGGTCTGAATGCTTTCTCGATGCAGCTTCAATGGCAAATTTCGACGGAGCCTCCACGGCCCGACAAGAAGTCACGTGGCACAGCTGTGGGACTTGATACCCCAAGCTACCCAGCCCAGTCTGTTTCGGACTGCCAAGCTCGGATGCCTGAACATTCATCAGAATCATCCTTAAGGTACCCTTACCAGGATGATGCAATGGCATAAATGGCATAAATGGCCAACTAAATAACATTTCAGCCAACAGCTCCTCATAAAATAAATATTTGCATTGCACTTAAATTCACTGCATCACATATATTTGTTTCATTCCTACCTTCATGCAACATTTGGTCTATGAAACAAGTACTAACTTGCTAGCTATCAAGGGTTCTGCCAAGGCATTAATGCTGGTTTTCACGCCTCGGTTACGGCGGTTTGTTCAACTGTAGGCCAATCTGATCCTCAAGGCTAGACGGATTTGGTCTTCCATACTATAATCCATTACCCGGATTCACGGACGCAACATAGGCCGGGACAACACACCGTCGCATTACTTTGCCCGAACGGGAAATTCAGCAACCCCTCGTGTGACGTACGTTTTTTTTTAACCTGCCAACTGGATGGGAACTGGGACAATCCGTGGTTTCATGTGGCATCCCACCGGGTTGATGAGTCTAGATGACTGGCTTCTTTCTGTTCTCAAACTTCTCAAATTTCTGTGTTTGATCTATTAACCTCATTCCTATAGGACTGGCCGATTGATTGATTGATTTACTGACTGACTGTTTCAGTCCCTCATTAGGTAAGGGGAACAGGCATAAAGGGGTGTCGTGGGAATGTCGTATGCTATCAAACATTGAAGTCTATGCCTCTCGGGGGTTTTGTACAGTCAGCACGGCGTAACTACGGGATATCGTACTACTATACACAAAAGCCATGACTCGTTACCTACTGTTATCATGCTGCTACATATAATAAGGCTATGGCTCATGCTGCTTAGATTGTTGTGTTGTTTGGCTTGCATACGTACTCAGGTAGGCTGTACCTGTATCATATCTATTTTCGGCACTATAATATGACGATACAATAGGTACCGAGTATAATAGTATAGCATACCTACATGCAGGGACTGTGCAGGTAGTATCTAACATATACCATCCTATTATAGCATCGCTGTTAGGTACTTCTGTTATTTAACGAATTTATGCGGTACTTTTGGCTGGCCTATTGTCCTATTCCCGCTGGACTGTCCCGTTTAGCATTCTTTCAATGGAGATGCAACTTACATGCCCAAGTGGGCAAGCTTCGTCGATCGCGACAGGAACAAGTGACCCCTCCAACCCTGTTTCTCACGATCCTCTTAGAAACTAAGGCACCAGGATAAAGTTACCTAACTGCGGATAGGCAGAGGCATGACATTATTTACCATGTTGCTCAGCCTACGTTTCCAAGATTTCGGGGCGTTGTTTTTAGGTCACAATGATTTGGGCAGAATCCTCGGCATTTTGAGATCGACGCATATAGGTGGACTTATGCTCTACACTACCATCTACTTAGGTACCTATATATATCATCAATCTACAATCTACGTGTAACCTGAATTTTATCCTCACGGTTTCTTCGACATGCTATTTATCAATTCCAATTTACAATAGAAACGGGTGCTTTGCTTCTCTGTCTACGGATCCCCCCTTGCCCACCACCAAGCTCTCTGGCCTCACACAATCTAACCAACAAGCGCAAGCCACCATCGCCTGACCGACCAGACTAGTACTTCGCTGCCTGCTCTTGTATTCGGTCAATACTTATTTGCATTACGTTAGCTACAGACTATAGGGGCGAACAGAGGTTTGTGGGCTGATGACCGCATGCGCCTAAGTGCCGTGATGTTCCTGACAAGACACTAGGAAACGAAAGAGGTCAGTTGGCCGAAAAAAAAAAGCTGCATTGGCTGCACGGGATTACGTTACAGTTCCGACGTCAGATTTGCATTTACATGCACATTTGAAATCTGAGACCGCCTGATCTAGGTAACCCTTTGGTCCCGAGCTTATAGTAATGGTTTCCTTGAGGACACTTGAGGACACCGACAAGGAAGCAAGCAATCCGATAGTGTCAGTGAGCTTATTTATTATTATGTCCATTGATATATTTATATTTGAGACATTAACATTCTCGACCAGCCCCTCATTCTCACCTCAATCCGGCGTTCGCGGACCTAGATACGTATAGTGTACAGGTGGTTTTTATCGTTCGCTATCATTATCGGCGACTGGAGATCCAGACCAGCCGCTAATCTATACCACACCCCTCTTCCCTCTTCGCAATCAACCTGCCTCCACTGAGACGCCTGCATTCCGGCCACGATTGTCAGCAGGGCAGAAGCATAATCTCGACAGCGGACTCCCGGGCTGCACCTTGCATTCAAACTTGCATCAAAGCGCTTGCACTTGCAGGTGCATTGGGCTGTATCTACATATCCATCCACCCACATACCAACTCAGGTACCTGCCTCTAGAAGAGGAGGTATTAATCGACGTGTATTACTATTAATACAGTACTGTATCCTGGAGTGCACACTACACACACCTTACCTATCGTGGCTTATAAGCGACAGCTTAGTTGGTAGCGATAGGCGGGCGCAACATCATTTATTCAAGCTACACCACACTACGTAGGTACAGTTCGGTAGTTTGTTAGGTATACAACTTAGCATACGAAGCGAAACGCGAAATAGGTAGTGCCGCAAGGGGTCCCTTCATCAATTCACCAATCCTAGCCGACAATAGTCTCCGCTATCTACTATCTACTATCTAATTATCTGCTGCACGTTTCGAAAGAGCGAAAGAACGAAAGAACGGAAACCGGTTGATCTTGTCTAAATACGTACCTGTAGACACAGGTATCGGAAGGGCAGCGCATAGCGCATAGCGCATAGCAGGGAGGAAGGCAGTCTAGAACAACCTCAATAGGTCAGTGGGTGGATGTCTCTTCTCTTCCTTCCTTTACCAAATCCCCCTTCGCCGGGTACCTACCTATCAATGAGCAGCAGCCAGCAAATAGCAACAGCCAATCTATCGTTGATTGCTGCAACCTTCACCCTGCTTGCTTGCTTTTATTTGATTGTGGTTGAGTCTTTCTTTCCTGCCTAATATTAAATCTTATGCCCATTCTCCAAACCACCGCTTTTACTTCAACCCTCCACCTCTTGTACAACATTAACAACATCCGCTGTGCTGTTGCTTGTTGTTTCTGCACCTCCAGGCTTTTTTTGGTCGGTTTTGGAAAATAGCCGTGTTTGCTGATTCTCCTGCTGGCATATTAGGTATCCCTACTCATTTACCCCTCCATCTGAACTGAACCCTGCTTTCCGATCCGATCTGTCACCATGAGTCTCACACAGGCAGCTTCTATCAAGAGCAACCAAGCGAAGAACCAGTCTCTTGACCTGAGTGCTCGCTCGTCTTCAACCGGAACCTCGACACCCACATTGACAGAATCCACCGAAAAGAAGTCTGAACACGAGACCGGGAAGAGTGAATCTAAGACGAAGAAACGGGGTTTATTTAGTCTCGGCAAGAAGAGACACGAAGACAAGACACCTACACAGACTCCCTCACAGACTCCCTCGACAATGGAATCGACAATCCTCAATACGCCCAATACAAATAGCAGGGACACAACGAAACGATTCACCACAACATCTCCGACACCCCTCGAGAGCCCTAAGATGATACCTTCCTCCCCAGGCCGGGCACTATCTTCCTCGTCCCCACGGATGAGTTCGCCAGCTGGGTCCCAGATATTTGAGCGAGATGTGCAAGAGAGCACGATCCTCCCCACTTCCCCCGCCATTCCTTCCCATATACAAACAGAGAACCATATCCCATCCGTCCTAGACGCTTCTTCAGAAGCTATCACCGACGACCATCTCAACCCCGATACGGTCGAAATCGTCACACACGCTTCCCATCAGCCAGCCGCTGTAACCGTAGCTGGTGCCTCGCTCTACGAGAGCATTTCCAGCTCATGGACGGAAGACCTCACCGCTCTCTCGGACAGGGAAGAGTCTGCCTCAAACTACGGGTCGTTAGATTCGACTGATGTGCGGCGTTTAAGCTTCATCTCGTTTGCTGATGTTGTGCAAGCCGAACAAGGCCCCCCTGGTCTAGGTACAGGCAGCCGGGATTCGATGCATCTAGCCGGCTTGACCTCTCTAGCCTATATGGGTGTTAACCGCTCACCGTCGCCGATACGGTCCCCAGTATCGTCACAAGCGCCAGAAACGTCACCGCCGAACAGTAAGTCCGGCTCGGTCAAGGGATTTAGCTTGTCACCTACCAGGAAGCCGTTGGGTAGCCCGACATCCACAGAATACAATCTGGGCCTGAACACCAGCGAGTTGTCGATCGAGACTATGTCACAAGCGCTGAGACGCACAGGTAGCACCGACCTCGGCGCGGCACGCAGTCATCCGATCAGTCCCATTGAGGGGCCGTCCCGGTAATTCTGTCACTTAAATTATGTGTTTTGTCAGGGTTGCGATGGACACAGCCGGAGTTGAGGCGTTGCTTCTGTTGTTTACACACCGCTTCAGACGGCCTGCATGCCACACAGACTTATTCGTATTTGCGTGATCATCGATCAAATGTTTTGGGAACAGCCCCCACGTTAGTTATCCGCTACACCTTTTTTGCCTGCTTCTTCCGGCGAGTTTTTTGCTTCGAGATAACCCATGGATACCGTTTGATAACTGCGTTTCACTCCACTACTTGGCTTCCTCTTATTGCTACGAAGCTATCATTGATTGGGGTTGAAGGGACTGAAGTGAGGTTTTGTTGTTTGTTATTAGCTACTCTTCACTTGGGCAAAGAAATGGATGGGTGGACGGAGTTACAAGATCAAGTTGCGGCATGGCTCTTTTCTGTTTTAAAATTTGCTCCTTTCTTATGCTCTCATTGTCGGGGGAACGTTTCTAGTTCGGCACATGATTTGCTCTACTTGGGGTGGAAGGTATGAAGTCGGCGGAGAGGAAGAAAAAGAATCACGGTACCGCGGCGCTTGGCTTTTTGGTCGGCCTTCGCGTTACTTGATAAGGGGAGGAGGGAAAGATGTCCGGATGGACCAGACTGCGGTGCTGGGCTGAATCAGATATGAGACTGTTGTTGAGATGAGCTGAGGTAAGGTGGTGTGGTTAGATTCTTGGCGGAGCAGGCTCATGATAGGTAGTATATCCTGTCCCATCAATTTAAACTTGATTCTCGCTCCTGCGCATTTGATTACTCTTATACTCCCATGATGGACCAATGTGATTTTAGCGTGCATAGGCACTTGAATAAGTAGGCTTCGTTTATTAGAGTTAAGGAATACCTGGTATGCTATATGTTAGACTCTAATTTATGTCTTGGTGGTTTCGTGTCTTCTAAGTTCAACACTCTAAGGTCTATGTATTAATGTATACGACAATAATATTCCAGCGAGCTGTATATACTACGTAGCATAATTCAGGTTGACAGATCTCTGTGAGGCATTTAGGACATACCATGTTTTACTTGGCTATTCATCTATATTTATCTTCTTATCTTAATTGCTTTTTCTCGTCTCGGTCTCACTACTGCCACCTCGTCAGTTTTAGATATACTGCTTATAGCCAATGCTTTCCTGTTTTGATTAAGGCTGCGATGCGCGTTCGGGGCGTTCGACTTTTTGAGATAATATTGTAACGCTGCTGGTAAGGCGTTGTCTGTGTTGTTGCGTGTTATTTAGATATAACCCACAGCAGTTTGGGGGTAAGAAAATGTGTCTTTGACGGTAGGCTACACAAGCTTCAGCATGTTTGTGTTGGCTTTGGCTGCATGTCGTACGTATAATGTACATATTCTTTTTCGTGAGCGTTGCCATGCTCAAAAGCTACGTTTCATAGGTGTTGCTGCCGTGGAGACGGTCTAGAAGACTCTTAATATCCGGTTCTTGTTCCGTATGAAAATAGATGTAGCTTGTCTTAATTTGCTGTGACGTATGTTTTTCTTCTTAACTATTTCTCTTAATTCACAGGGCCGTAATTAGCCCGTAGTAAAATTGTTACAATGAAGGCAAATGTAAGCTGTGGAAATTCGACGTGTTTTACTAGCTCCTAACTGGTAACTGTCATTGGGCGAAAGACGAAATTGATATTGGGTGTCCCTGTACGTTGAAGTTTTGGTAAAATAAGAGCTGTTTTGTTAACTATCCACTAATATGTTGTTCTATTATTTATCGTTAATATTCGACATGTTTGGTATCCTTGATTATAGCATAGCATAGATAATTAGGTAAATACCTAAAGGACTCTGGCTAACTGCCTCGCTTCATGGGTACAGGCGGAACACAGGTAGCGCGTCAGCCTGGCTCCTGGGGGGCTGAAAACGACCTGCTTTACCACCTTCCTATAACTACCATATATAAACCGATTTATCATTCCTCTACATAGCATACTTGTGTTTTAAGTAAAGGGCCGATATTAAGTACTACTGTAGTGTAAGTAAATAATCAGGCAATGTTGTGGCTCTCCAGACCCTAAGTAATTGAGCTCAATAAGGCAGGTTAAAATCTCATCTTAATAGTTGAGGTAGTCTCATCTTTTCGGCGATCGTCTACAAACATCGGCGGAATGTATCGATAGTTTGTTTGTCAGTAAGCGAGCCTCGTTAGCGTATTCTGGGAGGGCCATTTTGTTCCTTGTTTGATCTGGGCTCTGGTTTAGACAAGAAATCGATTTAATGTGAAACTTTTGTCGAAGGGTTATCCTAGCTATTGAACCGTGTCTTGTGTCTCGGCCCGCACCGCCCGCCTGATAAGTCGTCCTGAAATCATTTTTATTCTGCAGCGCTAATCAAAGTGAGAACTGGTGATTCATTACATTCCGTATCCTACACATTTAGTATTTACCTAGCCCTACGTATGGTATTACGGTGTGAGAATGCGGCCAATGAAGGATCGATTTCTCATCAAATCGTTATCGGGTATGGTGCGCGTCCAACCCGGCCGGCTGGGTCGCCCTCTCACCCGCCTGCAATTGATATACCGTATCTATGAGTAGGAATTGGTGCATGTCGATCATATGATGTATTTGGACGCACAGTACAGTAAGCAAGACACTACAATTGGTACTATGAGCAGTGCTATAGTAGTAGGCTTCATACAGCCTCATTCCGGTCTCACAGGGGCAAAGGTTTACCTCGATAGGTTAGGTAGGTTGTTGTTCTAACTTCTGAGAGAAAGTTCCGGGCCATATCCATGTAGTGTAGTGGCTGGAGAATGTTTGTAAGCGGGCGTAAGGTGGCTACTCATTAGACTACTGTACCCGATCACGTAACAGAGGCATTGTCCTCAGTTCCTGCTCTCGGGCAGTACTGCTCGGGTCCAAGAAACGAAACTCAGCGCGTTGTGGATTCGGATAGAGAGCTAGCCCGAGCGCCGATTTTATAGACAGGGACAAGGACGATTGTGCTCCCGTGTTTATGTTCCATCCTATCCGTTGGACGCTCCAGCACCGAAAACCAGAAGCCGGATTCGGAGTGGATCGACTCGACTACCTGAATGATAGCTGCTTGGCATCTATAAGATGCTACCGTCTAGTGTAGTATTTAGTGTATTTTGTTCCGGGCAACAAAAGCAATGGATGTCAAATACATAGTATACATAGTGATCATCATTCTTCACTGACCCGGACAAGCGGAGCTAAGAATAATAAAAGTTGTGTGAATCCAAGAATTAATTCGTAACTCTGTAACAATGATAGTAGTGTAGACAGGTTTTAAGTAGACGAGTGTAGATAAATGGACGCTGAATATGTTGATTTGATACGGGGGAGCTAGTGTAGGTATCACTTACGAGAGCCAGGTTCGACAACGAGAGTGTCGGTCGAAGGTCGGGTACTACTGCGTAGATAATAATAGAATCCCACTCCGTGTCTTTCTAGAAGGAGACCCATTTGGTGGATTTATTTCAGCTATGGTACCAACGCCCCAACAGGCCGGATTGGATGTCATCATGACAAAGTACGGTACCCTAACTCTTTCGGGTTTTCATCTTTGACCTGTGCGCCTGTGAGTCTGTGACTCTCTTGAAATTGCGGCACCCTGGACTGCCCTGGGTTGTCGAGTGAAACCTGAATGTGGCTAAAACCATCTACCTATCTTATTGATCAGTGAGTTTTCAATGCACATGGCGAGAGTCATACAAGTAACACTATGTAGTACCCAGCAGATAAGGAACGGCCACAGCCTTGGGGGTTGTAATTCTCATTTCTTTCACAACATATCGGGCCTCTCAGTTTCACATCCCCAATATTAAATTCCAGAGCAGAGAGCCCTGGTACAGTGGTACGTGCGTTAGGAAATATGTTTCGATGCTGTTTTGGTTTTTCTGTGCCTGTTCGTGCGTGGTGAGTCATGGTCATGGTGTATCTATAGCTAGTAAGCCTGGCCCTATTAATTAGGCATGCTATTCGTCTTGTCTAGCCTATACGGACTTGGGCGGACGAGGTGGTACGTTAATAAGAGTGATGGAAGGAAGAAGCTTGGTTTCGATTATTAATTATTACGATGTAGGTAGCTGATGATCGTGGGAACTTGGAAAGGACTCGACGATGATTCCGCAATAACGAAGCCGTAATTAGTTGTTAAGATCACTTGACATGCCAAACCTGCCGACAGTCTTCAGCTTATACAAGGCTGGTTAGCATAGGATTTGGAGTCCTCAAAAATCCCCGTTCCATTGCCCTTTCTAGCGTATCTACTAGGTATGTAAGTACTCAGTAGGTAGTCTAGTGCGCTGTACCTGGTACTACCTGGTACAGAGGTAGCAATTCTAAGCCAGCAGCTTCGATGGTATCCACTTTCCCGTTACCATGATCCCTGACGGCATTATTGCGTGTAGTGGGTGGACAGGCTGCTTACATTACATGTAGGTACCCCGGGGTAGAAATGACAGGAGACAACAATCTTTAGCCCCCATCATTAGCTCCATGATTGTGCCTGGGTAAGGTTTGCTTGATATATACGCACTACATGTACCTACCTGTAGGTACCTGTAGATATGTAGATTAGGTACTTATTACCTACTGCAAATGAATACGGGTAATGAATTGATACCATACCTAGTTTTACACAATAATTGCTCGTATGTGTGAGAACTTAGAAGTATCTACACCTAGTATGTAAGTTAGCATTCTCTAGATTAGGTACCTAGTGTGCTCTACTTTTTTGATTCTAGTGTACCAGGTCATGTAGGGTGTACTATAGGGTGCCGATAAGCATCCTGTCCGCATCCATTTCCGCCATGTTCCATTCCACCGATCAGTGATCACTGACCGATGTCTTGTCCCCGCCGTCTGTTAGCTGCAAGGACAGTAGTCATTGATTGGTAGGTAGTGCACTCATTATCTAGGTAGGGCTAGAAAGAAGTCGCCATCAGGCCGTCACTCGGCTAGGTTAGTAAGTACACTTTACTGCGCATGGTTAACACTGAATCACTGATCAACACCAGCAGCCGGAGGTTCCTACTGCTTACTTAAGTACCTAGTCTAGTACATGGAAGTACACGACAGGCTTTAAGTTCTACTAGCAAAGGCTGATTTGACTGCCTAGATAATAAGTAGGTATGTATGTATTATAGAACCGCTCGTTTGCTATCTTTGGACTACCTACCTAACAGTACAAAGTAGATACCATATCCGCTCTGGGTGGTAGACGCAGAACATCGCACAACCGAAAGCTTGAAACCCCATAGAACTTCTAGGTACATAAGCATAACCTGGTAAGTCTCATGAGTACCTAGGTAGTCGCTCACCTACTGGCTGTCTTCGCTCCACCCTGCTTCCACTTACATGTACATTCACACAACTTCACCAGCACCACTTGCACCACTTGCACCACTTGCACCACTTGCACTACTACCTCTACTACCTCTACTACCTACCTCTACTTACATATATGATATAGGCACACTACATACATACACTACCTACACTAGGTACCTGTCTGATATCCGTTTCGACCCTACCTACATACACACATACCTACATCATCTAGACAAGCTCCTCCATTGGTCTCCTCTCCCAGCTGGCCCTGCACAGAATATCCCGAGCTTCGCTGCCCGCATACCAATTCCAACGAGTTATCTTACGAAATACCGCCCCTCTCCTCCCTACCGTCCTCCTCATAGACCGGCGACCATGAGCCTGGCTTGACACTGCCCGCTCGCACCGCCCGCCCGCACCGCCCATAGCCTAGCTAAGGCCGCCGCGCGAGCCGCTTGATCGTCGAATAGGTCTTCGCATCTTCGCAACCTGCTTCCGCCTCCTGCAACTTACCCCTGGCTTGTGCTGCTCCACGTGTTGTGCACCGTAGGGCCGACGAGTAGGCTTGGTTATCCCAAATCTACGCTCTCGCTTCTCTTACCCGCAGTTCGAGTCTCCAATTTCTAGATACCTTCTAGATTATCGCCGTAACATGCGCCGACGTTTCCAATCATCCGCCCAACTTTTTGCCTTGCGCCCTAACCTGATTGACCTGGTCGTCTTGAATGCGCCTCCTCAATGATCAGTGCGAAAGCCCATCCTACAAGTTACGTATCGTGGCCGGACAACAACGTGGATCGCTACTGTACTCGCGCATACACTGCTATAACCACTCTTGAAAATTGCAACAAGCCGGCCGGTTCCCCAATGTCCATCCTTACCAGTATACATGCCGCCAAACCAAGGATTGAGTGGCCTTCTCCCGCCCGAAATGGAGGACACGGTTCGTGCCAGCCGAGATAGCAGCCCGTCAGAATGGTCACTCAGTACGACGGGAGATGTACTACCGCACCGCTCGAGTAGGAATCCTAGTAGTAATAGTATTCGTGCAAGTCTCGAGCCGAGCTCCCTGGCTAAGAGCGTCATCCGCGTGGTTACGCCTGATCCAGCGGAGAATGGTTTGGCATCAATGGATATGAGTTTCCCTCTAGCGACGCGGGGCTTCGGTACTATATCTCCCCAACAGAGCTCGCCGAGGTCTGTTCACGGAGGAGGGGGAAGAAGAAGGCAAGGAATTGTCTTTCGGGATGAGGTCTTTAGCGAATCCTTTGACAGCTCTTCTCCGAGCCCACCTTCCCAGCGCGGAGGACCTAGGCCGCGTACGCGCACTCTGGACGAGGCGTTAGCGCTGCGACAGTCGTCGACAAGAGGCCCTACTGAGATTCGACATAGAATGGGATCGTTCTCATCGTCTACCTCGCAGCCGCTGATTGAAAATGACGTTCGTTCTCCGCCTAGCGTGCCAGAAGCCGCCGCCATATATGGAGTAACAGTACCTTCAAGACCGCCGGATGTGAGAACCTCAGCCGCGCCAGGGAAAGACAAGAAACCGGATAGCAGCCGCCTCACTAAACGCGGCTCCTCTCGTCCAACTTCCCCGATACTCTCTCCGCCCTCAGTTGACTCGCTCCTTCTTCCTATACCGACAGATGATGCGAACAGAATGCTATCGCTAATGAAGAGGCTTTGTGGCCGTATGAGGGGCGAGGTTGAGTATCAAAGTGATCCCAGCGCTCCTTGGTATGAGGGAATCTTCTATATTGATGAGGACAAAGGCAGTTTAATGTTTGATTCGGGCCACAACGGCCCTTTCCCCCTCACGATTATAGGGGACCTGCGCGGGTGCAGGGTCCACCCCTGCAAAGCCCCTGACGATGGCTTGAGATGCCTCGAACTTTCTAGCATAAGAGTGGGCGTGGAGATTATTTTTCGACCTCTCAGCCCTGATGAGTTTGATCTTTGGCTTGCTAGTTTGCTTTGCTGGCAACAGATTCGACCTCCGGGAGTTCGCCTTGGGAGTGGAAGAGGATCTGGCTCCGCTGGAATCGGGCGACCATCAGACATAAGGAAGAGAGGCCCCTCTACGGCCACACACACATCTAGAGATCCTGCTATCATCAAGGTTGGAAATGTGATGCTATGGGATAAAGGTACCCCGACATCACCACGAGCTATTGTTAAACGTCCGTCCACTCGAGATCTCCGCTCTGGGTCGACATCTTGGAGAAGAGTATCATGTATCCTGCAAGATAACGGAGAATTCAAGCTGATGACGGAAAATGATGTGACTATATTGTCCATTATTGATCTAAGCCAACTTTCACGGTCTGCTGTACAGAAGTTGGATAGGTCTGTCCTGGAAGAGGAGTTCTGCATTGCTGTCTTCCCCGTTTACTCTGCGACATCAAAGCAGCTCTCGATTTTCCGTCCAGTTTACCTCGCCCTCGATTCAAGGGTCCTCTTTGAAGTTTGGTTTGTACTTTTAAGAGCATTTACCGTTCCGGAATTGTACGGAATTGACGCATCCACTGGCCAAATAACCGAGATACTAGATCATAGCGCTGATTTCGATGGACAAACGTTTCGAATTGAAAAGTCCATCCAGGTCAAGGTGACGGAAGCCAAGATACAACGAGCAGTAGCGTTGTCAGAACGGCACTACTCTCACCATAGGGAACGAGATCCTCTGATTGGCCATTATCTAGCTGAGGTCATTCTTGATGGCGACATAAGGTCCCGAACTACTATTCAAACGGATACAAAGAACCCCTTCTGGCGGGAGACGGTCCAGTTTTCCGAACTGCCTGCCACTCTCCCATGCCTTTCTGTTGTTCTGAAGAGGCTAGATGGGAACCTTGATAGCTTGACTCATCAAGTCCAGGCTTCTTTAGGCTTACCTAAATCGGGCAACCTAACGGAAACTGTTTGTGGAGTTGTTGAGGTTCCCCTAGATAAGGTGGAGAAAGGCAAAGATTATGAGGAATGGTATCCAGTATACGATGAAAGACAAGAATCCGTGGGAACCATGCTTATTAAGGTCGACCACACGGAGTTGATCGTACTCACCGCCAAGGACTATCAGCCTTTATCCGAACTTTTACATCGGTTCAGTACTGGATTAACAACCCAAATCACCCAATCAACACCTGGTATGCTGCGACGACTTTCCGAAATATTCCTAAATATCTTTCAGGTTTCTGGTACTGCTAGCCAGTGGCTTATGACCATGGTCGAAGATGAGATTGATGGCGTGGGAAACCAGAATAGTATGAAACGGCTTCGATTCAGTCGGCGTATGAAGTCGGACGAGTCTTCAGCTTCTGCTAGCGATAGAGAACAACTTGTTCGCGATATGAGCAAGAGTTTGACCGGAGAAGCCAATCTGCTCTTCCGCGGGAACACTCTTCTTACGCAGGCCCTCGAGTTCCACATGCGACGACTCGGCAAAGAGTACTTGGAAGATATCTTAGGCGACAAGATCTTCGAAATAAATGAAATCAATCCGGATTGTGAGGTTGATCCAAGTAGAATCGAAAGAATAGAGGACTTACAACAGCACTGGAAGCTACTAATAGAGTTTGCTAACGAGTTGTGGGAAATCATTTCTGCCTCTGCGAACAAGCTCCCGCTTGAGCTTCGCAGCGTCTTGAAGTACGTCCGAGCTGTCACGGAAGATCGATATGGCGACTTCCTCCGCACCGTCAACTACACGAGCGTTTCAGGGTTTCTATTCCTTCGCTTCATCTGTCCAGCTATCTTGAACCCCAAGCTCTTCGGACTTTTACGGGATAACCCGCGTCCCCGAGCTCAACGTACATTAACACTCATTGCAAAGGGGCTCCAGGCACTTGCAAATCTGTCTAGCTTCGGAAAGAAAGAGAGCTGGATGGAACATATGAACAGATTCTTGGGACATCATAGGCAGTCTTTCAAGAACTTCATTGATCAGCTTTGCTCTGTACCATCAGACCGTAACCCTATCACAGTACCGGCATCCTATTCCACACCCGTCATGATTCTAGGTCGGCTGTCACCAAAAGGCCGAGAAGGATTCCCTTCGCTACCGTATCTCATTGATCACCAGAGAAACTATGCGGCCCTCGTCAAGCTATGGCTAGAGTCACACCATGCCTCCTCCGCCGATTCGCAAGTGTTTGGTGGCGAACTGGGGGAGTTTCATACTCACTGCGTGGGATTGCAACGCCGATCAGACGAGTGCATGGCTCAGGTAGAAATCTTCCGGACTGATGAGGATGAGTCGGTCGTTACGGATGACTTGGCCGATAATTTTGAGAAGGCTTCGCTGATTGAGTCTCTAAACCCAAGTTATGCGAGCAGCGCCGTATGGGCAGAAAACGATCCGTATAAGCCCCCTGGCTCATCTGGAAGCGAACCTGAGGCCGCCAGGCCGACTCAGCGAACTTTTGTCCGCGAAAGTAGCTCCCTACAGCAGCTAGCCGGAGGAATAGATTTCAGCAATCCCATGGGAACTATACGTGCAAAAGCCAGGCCTGGCAAAGAGACCCGCAGGTTCTTGAGTGGGCTCATCGGGAGCAAGAAGAACAAAGGCGGCCCAAGTCTCTCGTCGACGGTGCGTGAAAAAAGTAGGAGCAAAGGGGAAAAAGGCAGCAGAAGCATTCTCGGCAATTTCTCTGACTCATGGCAACAAAACGACACTAATTCGAGGCACTAGTTATGTCTCCGACTGTCACTCTTCTCGAGATACAAACGAGATCGTCAACGGCCAGGATTACGGAAGCGTCTGTATAAACGGAAGAAACCGGGCCACGCCATGCTAGCGACTAAGCAACAGCGAAATGGTGGGGCAAACATACTGTAGTGGAGGACTTTGCTGGCACAAGCCGCTCACTTTGTTTCATAGACGGTTTCTTCATATAACTATGGCACCGGCGGCGGGGCTCAAATTGCTGTTAAAAACTGGAGCGGCGTTTGAGCTCAGATACCCTGGCATTGGGCAGGAAGGTGGGCGGGTTAGAATCTTTTTTGTTTCTTTTTTTGTGCAAAGTAGAGCAGAGCAAAGCAAGCGTGCATGTTGGTATTTTGATCACACTCATCATTATTGCTCAAATTTGCCAAGCAGAAGATATTTCGACGAACTCGAATCGGCCTTTGATGACCGAGGAAGGGGGATGTACCGTGTACATATTGAGACGACCCAAAAAGCATTAAGGGAGCAATAATTATAAAAGGCGGATAGAGCCGTTGGCATGTCTTATTAGATTCTAGGATACAGGTCCTGAGATACCCGGAGGTGGTGAAGGGAAAAGGGTGTGGCGGGGAGTTAGGAGATGAAGATATGGAAATAGCAACGAAAAATATTCACGCTTGGCGCTATTTCAACAACAATTACCCTCTGAACAATAGTGAAAAGTCACATCGTATGCTCGCTCTCGCTCCACTAGGACGGGAAGCTTCACAAAAGCTCTGTAAAGTGAATTATATTTTATTATTGTTTCTTCGTTGGATCTTAAGTACGGCCTCGCCTCTGTGTTTCGCCCATGCATCTCGAAGATGCTTTGCGGGAGTAGAGCTACTACCCCATTTATCCGGGTCTCTCAACGTCTAATGGCGGCTCTAAACCCAGCGAATACATATATATATATCTGGTTTTCCACTCGCAACGCCATGCCATCCACATCCCTCATATATCCATCACCCTGGAGCCTCATACGGCTCTAGACTAGGTGTAAACCCGCTTGCCCGGTGCTTCCCGCATCCGTTAAGCTACTATAAATAAGGTTCTCTTCTAAGTGAAGAACTTCTTGTATGCGGCCTTCTCCTTAGCCACGCGAGCCGCAGCCTGCTTCTTGACGGTTTCAAGCTCCTTGGTGACGGCCGCGTCGCCAGGGACTAGCTTACGGGCCTCCTGCAGCGCCTTCACGGCCTCGTCCTCGTCCTTTAGCTTGATGAGGGCCAGGCCGCGACGGTAGTGCGCCTTGCCCTTCTCGGCATCTGAGGTGCCGGAGACGGCGAGGGCCGAGGCGGCGCTGCGCTCGGCGTCCTCCCAGGCCTCGAGCTTGAGGTTCAGAAGGGCCGAGTTGCAATTCAGTGTGAAGCGCAGAGCGGAGAGCTTCGTCTTAGTGTCCTCGGAGGCCTCCTCCAGATCGGGATCCTCGTTGAGGTACCGCAGACCCTTCTGGTACTTCTCGAGACCGGTCAGGAGGTCGCCGGCCTTGAAGGCCTTGTTGCCGAATTCCTTGCAGTCCGAGGCGATCTGCAGGATCTTGGATGCGTCTAGAGGCGCGTCCGCCGTCTGGTCCTCGGGGAAGTCCTCGTAGGTGTCCCCCAGCGGGTCCGCGGCTTTGGCATCCTCTGTGGCGGGCCCCGTAAGCTCGCCGCAGTCGGTGATAGTCACGTCTGGTTGCGGCTTGTCGGCTTGCGTCGTCAGGTTCTCGATCTGTCGTATGATCGACTTGCCCGTCTTCACCTCGCCGAACACGACGTGCTTACCGTCTAGATGAGGCGTCGCAACCGTGGTGACGAAGAATTGGGAACCGTTGGTGCCTGGAATTCGCGACGATCGTTAGCTCTATGTTCTAGTACTTGAGAAAGTGCCGTGTGCATAATAGGCATAGGCCTTACCAGGTCCGGCATTGGCCATGCTTAGCAGGAATGGCTTCTCGTGCTTGAGCTCGAAGTTCTCGTCCTCGAACTTGGCGCCGTAGATGCTCTCGCCGCCGGTGCCGTTGCCCGCGGTGAAGTCGCCACCCTGGATCATGAACTGCTTGATGACGCGGTGGAATATGCTGCCCTTGTAGCTCAGGGGCTTGCCGCTCTTGCTGAGGCCCTTCTCGCCCGTGCAGAGGGAGCGGAAGTTCTCGGCCGTCTTGGGCACAACGTCATCGTATAGCTCGAACGTGACGCGGCCGGCGGCCTTCTTGCCGATGGTGATGTCGAAGAAGACGCGGCTACGCTTCTTGTTTTCCTCGGCCATGGTTATGTATAAGATTGTTCTTCCGAGTGAATTGGTCTAGGGAAATTTGCAATTCGATTCGTAGTCGAAGGACGTGATGATGTGGGACCTATTTAGCTTGGAGGGGCACTGAAATCAAGGGCTGAGTGCTTGTAGGTAGGCTGGCTGAGATGAAATCGGCCAATTGTTCGATCTGTGGTATATTTTGGGGGCTGGAAGAGGGTGGGCAGTTGGATTACTTGGAGGTTTATAACGCAGAATAGACGAAGTAAGAGAGAAACGAAATACGGCTGCGGCAGGTGAAATGAGGAATGAGGCTGACTTGGGATAACAACGGCCAACAGAAGCTTCTAGGTTAGGAATGAATCAGGTAGGAAGATCGTGGGGGGATTAGCGAGGGGGGGCTAGCGGGGGGGCTACCTAGTTAGCGAGGGGTAAAGCTTTGACCAATCATCTTTTACCGTTTCGGATCCTAGGCAGGGATCTGTCGCCTTAACTGTTTTTCTCATGCGCCTCATCTCAGACAGCCATCTACTTGAAACCACCCAGATCTATGGAAGGCTCTACTATACCTATGTAGTTGGTGAAGGCCACGATACTTTGCGTTGAGCACCACAACAATAATCAGCATTGGCTTGGGACAGTATAATGAAGATTACGGCACGGACATCCATTCCCCTCTATAAGAGGTATTCTCATTCATTCAACTACACCTAAGACATATGGGAAATGTTTGATGTTTGAATAGCAATCAACCAATGCCCAGAGGTATGTATCTCATGCTTATACTTAGATAGTAGAACTATCCACTTTTCTGTACATGTATACTACATACATACTTACTTAAGTACTTACAGAGCATTGATTTCACCATGAATGTGGACATGTCCTAGGTATGTATGGTCCAGTCTGGCATTCAGAAGGGTTCTCCTCGCAGTCGTGCTTTTAAAACATTGTATATTCCCATTGAACTTATGTATTTCATCCTATATTCTTCCTATGTCCATACTCTCAAGCTACCTAATGTTACCTTTGATCTCGTCAACGTCTTTCCTACATCTCCTCATTTGATAATAAGACCCTCTAGGCTATATATTACTAACACATCATACTTTCTATAAGGTCGAGGTTTGTAAGAAAATCTAACATGATGATGAAAGTAATTCTGTAGGATTGTTGTTGAATACTCGCGGTATTTTGTCATTGTTCGCTAGTACTAGACATTGTTGTTGGTATCAGATCATTAGGCAAGCCGTACCTGACCGAGCAAAGTTTATACGCCAGCCTATATCTATAACGTGGACCTACATATTTAGTGAATGAATGAATGCAATGCATAGACCAGACAATGATATCAATGCAATGGTCACATAGCACAGCTGCAGAAGTTAAACCTCCAAGTTCCTCGATCCCTTCTACATTATTGTCTCGCTCTAGCTAGCTTTACAGTTTCTACACCAATACACACACATATATACACCTTTATCCGCCTCAACCACTGTTCATTCCGGCATTTCTAACCCTACCAGTTACCGCAACATCTGTTCTCTTCGCAGTCTGTCTTGCCAACAGATATCAATACACAAATATGGATGTCATCCAAGCATCCACAATGCACACCCCATCTCACGGCATCTATCAGGTATCTCTAGATCTAATGCTAGACCTTTGCGATCACATGAGCGTCTCGGACGTCTACCACCTTGCCAGGAGCAACAAATCTCTATGGATGTCTCTGGAGTCATACCTCTACAAGAGAGCGGCCAAGTCGTGCAAGGAAGACCCAGGCCGAGTACCAAACATTATCAGTTACGGCATTCAAACGGGCTGGGGCCTTCGAGCCTTGGATCTGGCAATCAAAGCTTGCAGACTGATTTGGCCATGCATGTTAGACGGCCTAGATGACTGCCATGCGATACCGCCGCTGTTTGAAGCTGTATATCGAAACCGTGACAATGTTTTCTCTCTCCTTGAGGCGAACCTTGCAGACCTCAATATTCGATACACAAGTGAATATACGGATAAGATTGACAAATGCTCGCTGACAATATCCTACGCGAGCATTTGCAACTTTAGTAGGAGCGGGGTGGTGTTCGGAGGATCCGACGGCCTTCACGTCAGAAGTATGCGATTCGGCTCACGCATGCACCGGCCTACGAGATCGGGGGAAGTACGAAGGGAGCAAATATTTGGTGTACACAAGGCCGAATGCAGTGGCGTTGGGCCAGCTAACTGTAACTCGATCCTCGAGGTAGCGATTTTGAATCGGAACTTGGAGTTGACGGAGAAACTTCTCGCAGATCCCAGAATCATTGTTCGTCCGGTGGCTCTCTGGAGAGCCTTTAAGTGCTCTTCGAAGGCTGGCATTGAGGCTATTCTCGCTTCGGGGCGGCTGGAACAGACTGAAGTAACACAGGCTCTGAATAGATACCTCTACGAAATTTCAGGCTTTAAGGGATATGCTGGCTGGATCGAATATCTAGTATCAGTCGGTGCAGGTGCCCAACAGCCTTGCTATTATCCCACGAATTGGGGCCCGCAACCACTGTTTGAGAATTCACTATCACGTGCAGTTAGATGCGGGTGCCATGGTAATGTCGAAAAGCTTCTTGGGCTCTTCATATTCGACAATGACTACCTCATGCGCGTGTTAACCATGTGTGTTGAAAACGATGATCGTCTGCAGATAACGAAATTAATCTTGGAGCGCACCAACTCGAACGCGACAAGTTGGAAAGAAACATACGCTACGGCAATCGAGAAGCGCGAACTTTTACGCGTGAGTAACGAAGGGACGATCCGATTCTTGTTGAATTATTGCCACGAATTAATGCAATCAGGTGTCGACCTTGACCTCAATGCACCAATGAGACGTTCACGGAAAACATTGTTGGAGGACGTCCTCGTGACTATGATGGACAAGGCCGCGTTCTACCGGGTCACACGGCACTTCATTAAGCCAAATGACTTTGTGAGGCCGCTTTTCCAGTTCGGCATCGATGCTACACTGCTGTCCACTGAGGGATGGAAACTATATCGTCGATGTAAGTGGCACGCTGCCTAGTTCCTGTGCTCTACCCTCTACTAATGAATGCCTTCCAGACTTCAAAGAATTTATTCAGACAAGGGAGAGGCGCGACGAGATTCTCTCATCTTATCGACAAGATGAAACGGATATCCATGCGGTATTTCCGAATATGACAGCGTGACAACGCAAAACGAGGCCGTTGTTGCGCTGCTGGCAGTAGCGGTGTATATACCAGTCCGTTACAGATAGTCACTAATGTGCTTTCAAGTCTCTATACATAGGGCCCGCCCTTGGTGAGTTTAGAAAAGCACCATCAGTCAGGGATGAATGGGGGGCAATGAGAATATTCTCATTCCGATTTCACGAGACTACTTGTTGCACAACTTCCTGAATGAATTATCAAGAGATGTACGTTGTATGGATGGTTACAGGATGAATTGTATGATTGCTTGGCAGACAGGCGTACTCCAGTCGTATGGGATTCAGGGGTAGCGAATTAATGTATAGCGACAACAAGTTGGCGAATAAGACGGAGACTGTGGCCTAACAAAGTGAAGCTGTGAGGAATAAAAACACGCGACTGGAGACACATCATTGTTTCGGACTATCTGCTGTGCAAATGATTGAAACGCATGTGGCAGTGCTCTAAACGATACTCTTAGACAAGAGCGAATGCTTTATATATAGACACAGGCTGTGCTGTCGCGTGAAGTCACAGACCAACATGAGATGGCCGCACAAGCGAATGCACACATGTCATACCGGCTAACGATAGGCAGCGGGAAGCCCTCAAGCGCGCCTTCAATTTGATCGATTTCGGCCCAAAACCTAACCTTTCGATTTCTAGGACATCAGGTCGAAAATCAAGGCCATATGTCGAGCGTACATAATGCATAAGTATGCACAACTGGCCCAGTGGTATTTCGAAGCTCAGTAACAACCCCGCCCTTCGATACAACCATGATATAATCACAGCCATCAACAAAAGGAAAGCAATGGCGCGCCTCCGCTGCATACGACATTTCATCCAATATTTCCAACGCTTCATACATAATTCTAATCTTGCCGTGGCAAGCTTATTCAATAAACTCCGAAATGTACCGCCGCCAAAACCCACGAACCGAAGAGAAATAACATATTTAATTGGTATGGCTGAAGAAGATGATAGGAGACCCGAATCGTCGTAGGTGGTAGCCGCTGTACAGTGCTTCGGAATACATGTCTGACTTTGATCTAGTCCATTCGCGGGTTTCACTACCCAAGTTTACTTCCAGGAAGGACCCGAATTCGTGGTCCCGACCTCTCTCATCCGGAAGTGCCCCAAATTGATATCGGATAGGACTCGGTGGCCCCCTTCGGCTATACGACTAGATGATGTCGCTTCCAACATCGCACATGTTATCTTCTATTACCTCCTGACGGGCACATACCAATGTCTCAGACCGAAAGGAAGCTCTCAACATGAGAGGTTAGGGAACGAATTGACAACAGGCGTCCAAACTTACAATGCCGCTCGGAGCTACGAGCTGCCGGCACTACAGGACCTTGCGAAGGACGAGATACAACGAATAGCACAGGAACTCCCATTCCCGCTTGTTTTGAACCTGCTGCGAAACTTGCATCTGGATCCGAGTGAGAGAGAGACATGGATCGACGATTACGTACAGTCGGGCCTGCAGAATCTGTTTCGGACCCCGACGGCGTTCCTAGACCTTACCAGTCTCCAGGTCGAGCAAGACGTGATTTCCCTCAGCAACATCCTCTTGAAGAGTCTGGCCGGTTTACTTGCCAATGACGTGGCTCTAGCGAGAAGGGATAACGTTGCGATACCTGCGCCGTCTTCCGAGCCTGCTGCGATAGAGGAAGTACCAGTTGTTGTGGAAGAGCTAGCCCCTGAAGAAGGACCACTTCCAGTTCCTATCCAAGAGCCGATTTATGCGGAAGAGCTACTGCTAGATCCAACGGAACCGGTTCCATACGATCAAGAGAGAGAAGTGTATCCGGTCCCTAGCCCCGAGCCCGAGCTCGCACAGGAGCCCGCACACGAATCCACGTACAATGATGTGACTAAGCTTCCGTCTGAGCCTGAGCCTGAGCCTGATCGTGAGCCTGCGCCTGCGCCTGAGCCTGAGCCTGCGCCTGAGCCTGAGATAGCTATACCTGAAGCTGAACCCGAACCCGAACCCGCACCAGCACCAGCACCCAAAGCCGATAGCCCCGCAGACTACGTATTTGACCCTACGACGTGGGGTGGGTATACGAACAATTCGAAGAAAGAATCTCTCTGGCCCGAAGACGAAATCGTCGAGTCTCCTCCCGAGGTCGTTCCCGAGCCCCGTGAGGCTTCCATCGAGTACACACCCTCACGCATAGATTCCTCGAACATCCAATACCTCGAGCCCGAGCCCATACCAGACATCGCACGCGTCGACTCGCCGCCCGCGGACGACGAATCGACTCCCCTCGTGCCGGCTGCACCTGTCGCACCGGAAAAGTCCAAGAAAACCAAGAAGAAGAAGATGTCGATTTTCCGCACCGCGGAGGAGAGCTCTGAGCCTGAGGTGCGGTCTATTATCGAGGAGGCCGTGCCTGCTGCCAAGCCTGTACCTGAACCCGAGCTCCCGAAGGCTGTGGATGATGCGGTGTTGAGCCCTGCTTCTTCCAGCACACCGGTGAAGAAAAAGAAGAAGAAGAAGTCCATTTTTTGGTCCGAGTCTGGGGCCGCTTAGTTGGGACGTTGGTACGTGCCGCCTCTGATCGGGGCTGGCTGTTCGCGTGCGGATACTAAGTGAGGATCTGAAGAGGAAGATGTGGAGGATGGTTGTATGGAGCATATATCTGAAGATGGATGGGAGAAGTTGAAAAATTCGCATGGTAGGGTTACAGTGTAAAGGTTATGCAGGACTCACAGTCACACTCGCTCTTTTCTATGTTTCGGTATATAGGATCATGGCTAGCTAGGGCGGTATCTTTGATTGAATAACAATATAGTTGCTTTTGGACATAACCTATGATCATAGCAAAGCATGGGTCCTGGTGTACCGGGTGTCCCTATTTGATCAATTAATTCGTTGATATGTTGCGTAAACATTCGTTCTGGAAGCTTACTGATAATTCGATGTCGATGTGCGAAGCCGGGTAAGTTGCCGTCTCTGGCCCAGTATAAGATGCCGCGTCTCAACTTTATATGACGGTACTACGATATATCTTCCGCCGACATTTCGGTGCTGCTCACGCCCCTTTCCCGAGATTCCTTGATCGGACTTGTCACATTACCTTACCCGCGTTAGCTTCGCCCCTACGACGCCTCCGGTCCCGTGATTCTCGGGCACTAAGCTGCCGTCATGTGCGGAAAGCCGAGGATTCATCATCTATCGTTTAACCGGCGATGTCAACACATGCAAGTTGTATATTATGTGTGCCTCATCTGGAGTCAGGATGACTAATGTCGGTAAGTCATTTTTCGGAATCATTTTCTTCCTTTTTTTCCCTAGCCGATTTAAGGCTCCTTTTGGAGTTGGAATCTTGGTTTAGAAACTGTTCGCGCCCCTGGAACACTCGCGGATCAACGCTTACAATGGTGCCTGCTGAGCCCGAGCGTCGTAGCGCCTAACCCGATGTTTCCGAGGCCGCCACCACATGTTCTGGGGCCGATCTCGCCTGCTTCGTCGCCTCCGACGCCCTTCGGTATCGATAGTGCCGAGATTAGACTGAGACTCGCATCATATCCCGGAATCAGGAGCATGGTTTGTGTATGATGCAGGCCATCTATGGCCTTGGCGTTACGCTTCAAAGCCGCAGTGCGGATGAGCAGCGATCGACATGGAATTGACCATTAATTCCGTAGATTCATAATTCAGCCTATCATCTCATGTATTGCTTGAGCTGTTGTCATAGGGGATGATGGACGAAGTCAACGGAACGGGCTCGCTTGCTGGATTACACATCTGCGGAAATTTATTACCCTGTATGATCCTGATTCTATACCGCTTTCGTTTTCTCTGTTTGCCGTCCGAGACAGGGGTATCGGAGCGGCTTCGGAAAAGGCCAAGTCCTTAGACCCGTAAACATCGAGCCCGAGGGGCAAAGCGTCTCCCATAAGAACTAACTTTTCTACACTAACGTGGTTCAAATCTTATGGGGTATATAGATCTTTGCATTGATCTATCCCGATAGCCTCAGCTTATTCAAATTCAGGTGTCTGCGTCACAACCTATATAAGAACCTACACAAAGACGCACGATGGCTGCAAATACCCTCCCGGCAGGCTACATCCTGGTCGAAGGGTACCCCTCAGTGGAGGAATACCTGAATCTACGAACGACATGCCTTTCGCCCAAGAACGCGGAACAAGCTAACGCCGCCCTCAAAGGCAGTTGGTATGGCGTTTACGTCGCGGAGGAGGCGGCGCCCACGAAAGCCGTTGCGATGGGTCGAGTCGTGGGTGACGGCGGGTGGTATTTCGTAATCGCCGATATGATGACGTTGCCGGAGCACCAACGGAAGGGCTTGGCCGATGTGGTCTTGAAAAGTCTCCTTGCGAGAATCAAATCACTGGCGGCAAAGGGCAAGGCGTATGTTACGTTGGGCGCTGATCCTCCGGGGCGCAAGTTGTATCAAAAGAACGGCTTTAAAGACACGATGCCGCAGGTTATGGGCATGGGGTTGCTAATAGAGAGCGACGGACAGGAGCAATGATGCATGTTAGGCTCGCGAGATGAACTATGTACCATGGTGTTGCTTTTACTCGATGCACAATGCCTTTCTTGTCACTTGGGCTGGCGTTGCAGATGTGTTGCCTGGAAAAGGTGTATAAAGAACATGCAAGCCAGCCCTGGTTGATGTACATGTTACGGTGCGGTGCCTATTCCGCTGCCTGCGGGCGGGGGTTTAGGAGTAGATAACTAAAGGGGGGTGCGCTACGATTCGGGGAATCATTACAACCGTATTAGGGGTATACCGCTGTAGTATGGTTAGGGATAAGTACCTACCTACCTATGAATCAATCAATCGTCTTTATGGTCTACTCATAACTTATAATTTACAAGTTATCAATACTACTATAATCAACCCAACTTAGTGGATGATAAATTTAGATCAAAGTGAGATACAGGAATTGTGCTAACTATATCCGGAAGTGTCTGTAGAGGTGGCGCTGCGCCACGTAGGCTAAACCATGCTAAAATAGAATGTTAGAGATGTACCACCTTTCTCTATGGTATTATTAGTATTCTTAAGTACCTACTTATTTTGTTGGTCACCAGATAGGCATATTCCACGTTTCAGCCTTCAACATTACCTAGAATTTGGTTAGTCACAGGGTCAGGTCTCTTCACAACACTGTCAACACACGACATCGGTTATCCCTCGTCAGCCTTGGGCAGGTCGGTGACTGAATATGAGGTCTCGCTGCGCCCTTTGCTCATTATGTCATTTGTCTAGGTACATTGAGTCGCGAAGAGCATCAGTGACCGACTTGTCTACAACAGTGCCAAATCTCATTCCCTCATTCCCTCATTACATCTATCCCACCGCGTCTTAGTCGCCTGCCACCTCTCATCGCGCCCGCGCTTCAGCAGACTCATCCATGTACCACCTTCGCCGCGTCGCTATTGCGGTCGCTACATTTGTCATACTCGTCGTTATACTGACAGCTCTGCCGCGCGCCCTCAACCCAGTCCCGCCTAGCAAGGAGAAGATTGAAGCTGATCAGCGATGGGTTAACACGTCGCCTCACTGGCTTGACCGACAGGCTTGTCGCTGGGTGGGCCTGTGTGGATTGATGCATCTTAAACAGGACCCACCATTCAGACTTAGGTCTGCCGACCAAGGTTCATGTGCGAATGGTGTGAGGCACAGCTCTGTATCCCAAGCCATCCGTGCAGACGCTAGAGTTCAAGGGAGAAATGAGACGAGAGAACTGAGGGGGATACCGGATTACGTGCTCGATTACGCGCCGCTCGTCCATCTTTACTCCGAGGAACACTTCTGGCCTTCTGACATAGATGAGCATGTCAAACATATGATGCCATATATCAATGACGGGGCACTGAGCCAAACAGGGCAGTTAACTCTGTCGAATTTAAATCAGTTGAATGTTCATCCCGGGGTTGCCACTCTCAAAAGTAACGAGGATGTCGAGTGCCGCCCACTGTGGCTTCACAGTACAGCGAGCATCCCTGTGCCATTTGAGGATGGACCTGACGACTACGATGTCGATATTGGGACCCCGGGAAGAAAACGACTCGAGGAAGACACAACATGGTTTGACGTCGACAAAGAGCACCCCCTCCATCGTATTTCGGACCCGAGGAAGGTGCCAGGTAGTGAAGCACATATTCGACTACCGTCGAAACGGTCATCTATCTCTCTTTCTCGTGAACAACGCCGGATTGCGGCTCGATACGCGCAGAACAAGCCTAACGAAGAAGGATACTCTGGAGCTCCGGCGACGCTCGTCTTGGTAGATAAAGGATCGGGGATCGTTGATGCCTTCTGGTTCTTCTTTTACTCATATAACCTAGGGCAAACCGTCCTTGGAACTCGATACGGAAATCACGTAGGAGATTGGGAGCACGCAATGATACGATTCGAATCGGGCGTACCTCGTGCCATGTATTTTAGCGAGCATGAGGGCGGCCAAGCGTACGCCTGGCAAGCTGTTGAGAAACGTGGAAACGCAACCCAGACGCAACGTCCGGTTATCTACAGTGCTGTCGGCAGCCATGCCATGTACGCAATGCCTGGAAATCACCCTTACGTCCTGCCGTTCCAAATGCTCAAGGACGTGACGGATCGTGGGCCGCTTTGGGATCCTTCCATGAATTTTAGGAGCTACTGGTTTGACTATTCGGCAAATGAAGGCGAAGGTTTAGAACCAACTCATGAGAACCCTAATGCTCCCATAGGTTGGTTCTATTTCAAGGGCCGATGGGGCGACAGGATGTACGGGCTTGACGATAAACGCCAATGGAGGCTTTTCGGCCAGTATCACTATGTTACTGGCCCACAAGGACCCAAGTTTAAGAATTTGGGAAGGCGGAAGGTGTGCCAGACTTCAAGGTGCCGAATAATACATTCTATCGCCGAAGGTCGGAAGGGAAGTTGGCATTCATAGAGGCATTGGTTTACAGGCGTACAAGAGAATAGAAGGCAAGATACCCAATAACATGTTGTATTCAAATCAATAATGGCTGAACAAGACTTGTTGTTTACCCTGCATGTAAAAGAGGATGCATGAATGGCACGGGACTAAATGCGCTACCGATAATCTGGATTCAGCTGCTTCTGGACCACACCGAAATTGCTTGGAGTAGGATCAGCTGTCCACCAAACCAGACTGACGGTACTATTACTAGTCTATTAGATGATATCGCACCTGGATCAAACCGCACTGGCTCCCAATAGTTACCCAGACCTCGGTGAACGGGGCATTATGTTGCACACTAGGGAAGCTAGCTGTGGGGGAAATTCCTCTCCACATCTCATCATTCGATGCCTACCCCAGACCCCAGGATGCCCCATAGCTCCCCGCGACTTGTCATTGGAGCGCATAACAGTGACGGCCGGTAACATCTTGAAAACCCTCCATTCAGCATCATGCTCTTCTTAGGGCCCCGTCCCCACGCTCCAGGTGTGTCTACTCATCATATCGAATAGGTTTCCCGCTGCTTGGCTCTTCACTTCAACAAGGATCTTCTCATGATGTGGAGATATATAAAAGGGAGACGCTGCCAGTCTTGGTATTCGTTCTTTTCTGCAGGCTGCGAGGGTGTCGTTGGGCTTTTGAATTATCTCGAGTATCCTTAACAAGTCGTGACACCATGCATCCTCATACTTATCAAGTAAGATGCTCCCTACGAATACATACTATCCTCGAACAGACACGCACTGCCGAGCTCTTTACCAGATATTAACGTGAATCTAGTTCCTCGTGGGTGTCTTTGCCTCCGTAGGGTCGATCTTATACGGATATGACCTGGGCGTAATTGCTGGTGTAATAGGTAGCTCGGCCTATATGGAACGGTTCGACACCAATGCCGCGCAAAAGTAAATACTCATTTCCAACAAAACGATCATGAAATTGGATTTGTGTGTTTACTAACAAATTTTCTTTTCTCAGTGGAGCTGTGGTCTCCTTGTTCACTGGCGGTGCGTTCTTCGGAGCTGGCTTTGCTGGCTTTGCTGGTGATCGCCTTGGCAGACGATTGACCATCATGATGGGTGCTTTAATCTTCATTCTGGGGGGAGGTCTCCAGACTGGAGCGAACACGATTGAATATCTATATGCTGGACGGGCCCTTGCTGGCACTGGAGTGGGCTTCTTAACAATGATCATTCGGTACGTTTCACTTCTAGTTACATATCGTTGCGAAATAGCTAATTTTTTTATACAGTGAGTATACTACCCAGTCTTCCCTTCGAGGCCCTCCAAACCCTTTGCTGGTTTGGCTGCAATATACTTGCAGAATACCTCCTAATTAAGAGCTCTCTTTTAGCTGTGTATCAAAGCGAAATTTCACACCCATCGATCAGAGGGCGTGTGACAAGTCTCCAGCAGCTCATGCTTGGAATCGGTGCCCTCGTGGCTGGTTGGACAACATACGGATGCTATACCAACTTAAAAGACGACGCCCAATGGCGGATACCGCTCGCTATCCAAATCGTTCCGGCAGTCGTCCTCGCAGCTTTGATTTTGCTCTTCCCGGAGAGTCCGCGTTGGCTCATCGACCATAACAGGTACCTTCACTTTACATGCATTAAGAGATATGTGTGATCACTAATAATGAACAGGGTAGACGAAGGGCTTGCGACTCTTGCTAGGCTTCACTCCAATGGCGATATCAATGATCCCTGGGTATGCGCTGAGTTTGCCCAGATCAGAGAGTCCATCGAGGAGGAGCACGAACAGGAAGCAAAGAGCTACAGCGAGCTATTCAAGAACAAGTGAGTCCTACGCTACATAGTTATTGGTAATTGTGTAGATTTGCCCTAGGCAACACTAAAGTTCATCATTCGACTAACAACGATACTCCCAGATCCGCATTCCGTCGCCTATTCCTCGCCTGCTCCATTCAAGCCTCGATCCAGCTCACCGGTGTTTCGGCGGTCCAGTATTTCTCAGTCCCAATCTTTGCCCAGATCGGCATTTCGCCTGAGAACGCCCTCAAGTACCAAGCTATTAACAGTGTTCTTGCCCTCGTCGCGCAATTCGCTTGCCTGTTGACCATTGATAAATTTGGCCGCAGGCCTGTTTTGATTACTGGAAACTTGGTGAATTGCTTGACGTTTATCGCCGTTGCTGTCCTTCTCGGTAAGTCTCACCCCTGTGATATATGAATACGTACTGACTTGCGTACTTTACAGCTTTGTTCCCCCCCGAGTCGGAATCAGGTGGTACTGCTGGATGGGGTTTCATCATCGTGTAAGCGGACTACATATGGTTTTCGTCTCGCTTGCGGCAGAATTAGCGCTGACGATGTTACTAGTACCTGGCTTTTCAACATCTCTTTCTCATACGCATGTGGGCCGTTGTCTTGGTACGTATTAGCTCACCTTTCCGATCTCTAAAATTCTCCGGCCGGGAAGGGTCGATAAGATTTTCATCCCTGCAACGGCCGTGTCAACGTAGCTTTCTTTCCCCATCCTTCACAGAACCATAAGTAGGAACTAACATTGCCCCTTTTCAAACAGGATTATCCCCGCCGAAATATTTGACACACACACGCGTAGTAAGGGTGTCTCAATCGCGACGATGACGAGTTTTGCCTTCAACACCCTGATTGGACAGGTGACTCAAATTGCCATAGATGCTGTGGGCTGGCGGTACTTCCTCCTATTCATCATTGCCAACTTGACGAACGCTATCTTCTTCTACGCGGTCTTGCCCGAGACTAAGCTTCTGCCACTCGAAGAGATGAACTATCTCTTTACCCACGCTCCGTGGATCGTCGCCCGTGTCGATCCTCAGAAGTACACATCTCATCTGGCAGCTGACGTTGAAAGGCGCGCTAAGGAGATCCGGGAAAAGGGTGAACTGTAAAGAGATCTACAGTGAAGACCGGGATTTGGTATGGGTTAGTCTGGGGATAGTTACAAGGGTGGTACGAAACCGCGATATGGTGCGTTAGCATGGTATTTTGACTACCTAGTGCATATGTCTAAGTATTTGGCTGCTATGTATACTCGACCTCAACCCTTATAGATAGATCAAGCAGCCTTCTCGGATACTATACTTGTGCCTGCATTCCTTGACACCTGTCATTTCCCTATCATCGTGTGATGGATGAACTCTTTATTTAAAGTAACTGCGTTGAAGTGATTCCTTACTAAGTTTTCGCTATTCTAGTGGCTTGATTAAGTTCTATCACATTTTTAAGCTTCATCTATTAATATCCGAATCGAGGATACTATACAGTTCACGGGACGACTATGAGTTAGAATTCATACCTCCGCAGATATCAGGAATGACTATTGCTATTACTGTTGCACAAAGGGAAAGCCGTATCTGTACCAGCAAAATTTGCACTGTTACCTTACACAGGCTCGTTGATGGCGTCCGCAGTAGCCTGTGTAGCTTGGTGCCGTGACGCTCGCTTTCTCTGCGAAAGAAGCGTTTTGTATATTGTTGGCAGAGACTGCCCACCCATTAGAGAAACCCCCGGTTCTTACCCAGAGGCTAGTGCTTGTGTCATACCCATTAAATTAACTTCGGAGTCTCTGACGATTAGTGAGCAAGTAAGGACTTCACGGACCTTACTAAGTTAATGTTTTTGAGTTTTGACAATTTCCTTTAAGTTTGGAAACCTCAACACACCATTATGTAAAGTTTAGTTTAGTTTTGTTTTTTTGTGAGCTTTGTTCCTCGCCTTTACGATGTGAATATTTATTTCGAGATTTCCCCATAGAAGTTCAGATGTGCGTAGTGTTAGTACATGTTGCTGCGCGAGAATCCCGTAATTTCTCAGTAGGTGGTTGTATACAAGACGCTCTCTCTAGAGGATGAAAGGGTGTGTTATGACACTTTAGAGCTACTTGTTGTGAGTGCCGTAGATACCATCATATACTTGAAAACTCAAAGAGTTACTATGAGTAAATGTATAACTATATAGTTTACATCGGCACAGTTAGGTTCTTCTCTCGCTAGGGGCGTGGGGGGCTGTGAGATTCAGATATTGTCCCGGAGTTTCTCTACATGCTGTATAGTTTCGCGAAATAAACTGGTGAAAGCGAACCTACTTCCGAGAAAGAGTAGAAAGAACTATGTTGGAAAATGAGCTCCGGAAACTCAGTTTCTGACTGGTTTGTTATGACTTAGAGCTCCGATCCAAGGTATAAGAACAATACCATCCTCATCTTCCTCTTCATCCACATCCTCACGCTCATCCTCACGCTCATCCTCATCAACCATCATGATACGAACTAGGCCTTGATTTGGCTGTATTATTATTGTACTTGTATCATCATTGTATTTCTAACTCTATATCATCTTCAATTATATGCCAGCGACGCAGTATACACATCAACCCGGAAGTAATATCATCGGCCGTGTCTCCAAGCCCTTCAGCCTCTCCATATCTAGCATCACTCGGCCATTCCGTACCTTTCAGCATAGCATCAGCACCTAAGTATGGGATATAATGAATACTTGCTATTGCATAGAGAGCTTACACCAACTAACTAGCAGTTCCTGCGGCCCTGTTATATACGAAACACCTTCTTTGTTCTAGAAGGTGTGACACATAGCTACCGCGATACGTGCTACATAACGTTGCTTCAAGATGAACACCGGCTCGCCTATCAGGTTCCATCATCTTCCCAGTGAGCTGCAATTCAAGATATGGGACGAGACCATCGGCCCCCCACGGATTCACGTTTTCCGCCCAGGTCCAGTTAGTATCTTTCACTGGGTACAAGATTCCGCATGTCCCATACACCAGTAAGGCTCCTTGATTTACTTTTGCTTCCCGTTTGGAAAATGTCTGTTGTCACACGCTCCTGTATACTCCTTGAATCTCTGACAATGAGTCCGATACCTGTTGTAAGCAGTCATTTCTAACACCTGGGTGTTTATAGGGTTCTTGATGCGGCAACCAACAGGCCAGGAGATGGGAGCCCTTTGTCACTCCTTAACCTCACCTGGCCCTGCGGTGGGGCCTATGATCGTATTCGTCCTAGGTTGGTGAAGGCTGACTTGTCTTGCTTCAACCCCGATGTCCAAGCGGGAAGCAGGACACTGTCAACACCTTTAGACGTAGACCTTGCTCGATGGGCCAGCGACACTCTAGAAGAAATCATGAACACTTTCCAAGGACTTGGAGAATTCGTGAATGAAGTCGACCTCGCACTGCGCGACAGTCAGCAAATCCTAGACTGCTATAAAAAGCTTTTAGACGAGTCTCAAAGTTTTTTTAGAGGTAAGATATTCTGCGGTCATTTCTTTTCATGATTATTTTTAAGCACTATCCGAGTTATAAGTATTTCTTCGAGATTTGCATACCTCTAGCACCCCCCTCCGAATTTTTCTATGATGGCAATACTAACCCTGAAGCTCGCAGTTATTTGAGAATGTCCTGGGAAATCTCCCGGCGCGGCCCGACAGCGTTTTTGATAGTATTAGAAAATACGTTGACGCCATGGAGAGAATCGTTCGAAGTGTCAGTATTGACTTGCAGAGGTATGACGTGGTATTCCCGTCTACTGTCGACGAAGAAGAACATCGTTTAGGCTTGAAGCATGAAAAGACGGACCTCAGTGACTACTTGGAACGCGCCAACCGAGCCCTCGTGGGTTTCGCACTGCCTGGCTCCATCGACTCGCTCCTCTCTGACACCAACGGATTTAGACGAGGCGAGGCACAGAAGGCGAGGCAGTGCTTCGTCATGGTCCCTGATCAGGATCTCGTCTATGTCGCCGATCCCCTACACCCGGAGCTTTCCCTGCAGCTGTGGAAGAGCACCTGGTGCAAGAAAGTCCAGCGCCTGGCCATCCTCATCTGCGATTGCTCGACCGGGGTGGAGTGGTACGGCGCTGACCTCCCCGATAAGGCAAAGGAGTTGTGGCCCGATGGACCTGCTCTATTCGAGGAAACGGAACTCAAGGAGATCATGTTGGTGGTTAGGCCGAGGGTGAACCCGCGCCGGGTAGGGTGCGAGAGTAGCCTTAGCCTACCGCGAGACAGCTATGGGTTTGTAGGCTACGGGACGGCTGGCTTAGGCAGCTGTATGTTCTCGTCTATGGACAAGGACTTCATAGATGAGATGTTTAAAGCCTGCGAGTACCAGCTGGAAAGCATGTTTCCAAGGAACCTGGGTCGGGAGATCAAGATTAGTCGGGTAGTCGACATCGACTGCGAATCCGTTGGCCTGACGAATCTTGAAGGCGGGGGTTCGATCTACCAGCGCTCACGGCGCAGCTAATCTGATACCGAGGGGGGGCCTTGCTGTTGTATTCAGTAAACACTTGAGCCATAGTTTGTATAGTTTTGAGGTTAATCAAACGTTTAATTGCTCTAAATCATCAAATAAACAATTGATCCAATGTTTATTGCCTGATAAGCAGTTTGTTTATTAGGAACAATGGTTGAGCATTGAGCAATAGTTTATGTACAACATGTTATCTACGCAAGCATATAAGTGCGGTGTCCTCGCTTTCTTCCAATTGGTGTCAGTTGTCTTATGACACTGATGTAGGGCGGACGAGGCAAGCGCAGCGCAAGCACCGCAGAGATGTCATTGTCATTGTCATTGTCATTGTCGTCGTCGTCGTCGTCGTCGTCGTTAACCTCTATGACAGAGGGGAGCAGCGTTAAAGCCTTGAAGGGCGACACAGGGGCGGCGGGGGAGCGGGCCGGAGGCAAGGGCGTGAGAGAGGCCGGGAGATGACGCTCGCGACAAAAGGGCATCATCTCTCTAACCGTGGCGACGCCCGTTGGTACAGTCAATCTATTAGTCCTCGTTGTAGTTTTGTTAATTCTTCCCCACATCATAGCAGTAATCGGCTTTTCCTCAGCATGACCAAGATATTGCAGTCACTGAAGTTGTAATTTCTTGGCGCAATTGAATTCTAACCGGCCAAGATACCTGAGGGTATCTCAAAAACGGAATAAGTGAGCCCCTGTACTAGGGTTTTGGGTCACGAGTGCCAGGTATGCCTTACTGTGATACGCTCATATGTGAGACTTGTAAACATTCACTTGCTGAACTGTATGGCAGTGTTGTATGGCTCGACGTGGTTGCTGTACTGTAGTCAGACGGTGATCTTGCCTTCGATTGGTACAGCTCATCAGCCGTGAAACTAGGTAAGGTAGCTAGCTCATCGAGTCGGAAGGAGGCATGTAGTGGGAACAACCAAGGGCAAGGGACAGTAATGATTGGATACTATCGTCGATTTTGAGGCGCGTCGTCATGGTGCTCGGGCAGTCTGCTCGGGTGACTGCTGACCATGGTGACAAGACGGTGCTTATTAACAGACTTGTTAACAGACTTGAGTCATTCATATTTCACAAACCTTGGTACCTAGGTACCTACTTACCTAACACACTAAACCCACTAGGGTTGGGAGTTGGACCCTGCCTATGATGCATATTAGTGTTTTTGGTAACAACTGGAAAGCTGTTCTGGGATGTGTAACTACTAAGTAGGTAGGTAGGTAGGTAGGTAGCGCAAGCAGGTAGTGCAGCAAAGGGAATCCCCTGCCAACCGCGTGAATAAACAAATTTAAAGGATGGAAACAAGGGCCTTTAATTTTTGCATTTATTGAACCCTATATTTTCTGAGAGCTATTATATGCTATAATAATATGCACTATAGTAATATAAACGATAAGAAGGGAGACACATTAAGAGAAGGTACCTACCTACATGCACTATGAAATATAAATATTATCAAAGATCGACTGTCTCAAGAAGTTACCTAGCCACTTGTTGCACATCATTCATGAAACGCAAACAATACCTACTACGTAGTGCTGTACTTCAAAAATACATGTACCTACCTCTTCACCTAAGTACTTCACCTAGGTACTTCACCTAAGAAACCCAACCCCACTAAGACTGAGGTCACTTGAAAGAGACCATTGTTGTTCACAGCCCCGCATTTCTTCACTTGATAGCATGGTTGGTACATCCCATCGCTAACCCAAACAGAGCAAAGCATCCAACGTCACACCATTCCACCTCTATCGGCCAGTTCTGCTAGGCCACTCCCTAGTGTATATAGTAGGCTATAGGAACCCCACCACGACTGCCGGGTGGTCACCCAGCAAATCAATTTATTCCGTTTCCCCCCTTCAGACTCCAAATCGCGTACCTACCCACCCCGTCTGTTTTCTAGATAGTAACTAGACTAGACCACACCACTCCTCCTCTTATACCTACCACCACCACCTTTTGTGCCATTCCAGAACCACGCAGACAAACGAACAACAGATAAAAGCAGAGCGACTAGTCTTATCCCCTCCGCGGCCTGTGACATAGACAACCTACAATCAGTGCCGGCGCAACCAGACAAACCCGCACAATCAATCGACATCCTCGATTTATTTCTCACGTCTTCGGCATCCCTTCCGTCGCCATGAACCCTCACCAGAAGAACAAGATTGACGTCTCGGTTAGTCCCCAGCATTCATATCCTCTCTCGCCGCTTCCCATTTTATCAAAAACCCAAGATCTCGGGCAGAGCGCATGGAAACATCTGCTATTAAGCCATCCTGACTAGGGATCTCCATGAACCGTCTTCTTTGTCTTCGCGGCATTTCATGCAGACCCCACCACAAAACCCAATCAAGTCCAAATAAAGCAGACGATTCCTACAACCGTGTCATAGTTCCAATCAGTATAAAAGCAGCTAACAAGCCTTTGCGTCCCAGTCTCTCACCCCTGACGAGCAACGTCTCTTCCGACTCTACGGCAAGTTGCCGTCCAAATCCGACCACTTCGCCAAGCACCTGAAGGAGCGCAAGTACTTTGACAGCGGCGACTACGCCATGTCAAAGGCAGGTAAGGGCGACAAGCTGGACACGGGCAGCGTCGGCAGCCAGCACCCCGTACCCGAGAACATCCCACACCTGTCGAGCCCAAGCCAGAATGCCGGTCTCAACGGCGGCCCGGGCCACCAGCACCACCCCAGCATCAGTGGCGGCGTGAGCGGCCACCAGGTCAGCGCCAGCGTCGGCATCTCCGGCAGCCCGGTCAAAGAGAGCAGCTTGTTCAAGAGCGAGTCCAGCACTAGCGATGACACCGACGCGAACGAACAACAGCAGAACGCCTCTGCTGAGAGCGGCAATAATGCTAAAGGAATCCCTATTCGAAGATGAGGGGACTGCTGACCTCGACGTACGATTGATGTTTACACATTGATGATATGTTGGTGTTCGATTCGAGTGCAGGGAGCGTGGGTCATAGGCAACGAGCATGGTAAACTGCACTTGCGAAGTGTGGGATTAGTTGGTGCTGGAGTTGGAGTCCCGGTGGTGTACAAACAAGAGCGCGAGCCCACTCTTTCTCCTGCTTTCCAGGTGCTTGCTCGGGTTTTTGTGGCATAGGGCTATTGCTGTCGAAGTTTACCTCAGGGGAGAAGAAATAGAAACCCCGTTGCGCGGTTTGTAGGATGTGTGTGTGTGTGTGAGCGAGAGAGAGAGAACGGGTGGCATTCATGATGATTTACGAAGTTGATTGGGGGCTTTCTTCCCCTCATGGCGGGGTCTCATGGCGTTAGGGTCGGTTCACGAAGTTGTCTTGTCTTGTCAGATGATAGGGAAGAGAGAGGGAGGGATGCATTGCAATTTCGATTGTTAACTGTTGCGTGCTCCCGTGCTATCACAAGTATACTCATTTAATGACTATTTCCCTCGCTTTTACTTTGTTCAACGCATACTACGTTTGAGAGGTTCGCTCAGCGATATTGCTGACGTCGCGACTTGTTGTAATTTGACGGTTACTTAGCGTTATCCTCAGAAAAGTAGACTTACTACGTGCTTTCGTATATTTGATGGATTGGAAATGGTGTCACAAGTGATGTCAGGCAGATTTGAGTGTGTATTAACGATTAGCTCGAGAAAGTTTTCATATGATCATTGTCGGGTAGACTGTCATGAACTTTTTTTTACCTATCCCGTACCTGAAATTCGCTCTTTTAATGCTATGTAAGAATTCGTACCCGTTATCCTTCCAGGTGGTCGTAATGCTACCATTCTTTTTGGTCCCCGCCATATCTCGAATGCTGGCCTCTAAAATGAACAAGCCTTATCAGCCAGGGCCTTGGCACCCTCAAACGTCTTGTTTCCTCCAATGAATCCTGACGCATGTATGAAGACACCACCAGGCACGCCGGTAATCTCGTCGAGAGCTGAATCTCGGGCGCCACGCCACGGCTCGGGCAGCGCCTTGCGGCTCTGGAACGAGTCCTGAGTTACCGGCACAGCCTGTATCCTCCATTTGGCGTCGGGCGTCGGTTTCTCGGGGTATAGTACGTATAGCACCTTTTTCTTATCTTCTGTCTTTTGTTCCTCTTCTAGAGAATACAGGTGATCCTTCCACGGCACGGACTGCCCCTCCAGCACCATCACACGGCCTTCGGGGTCGAATTCTTGGCGTTTTGCGTACGCGGCTTGCACAATGGCGCGCGCGGGTAGCCACGCAGACGTGTAGTAGGCGAGGTCGCGATCGAACTCCTCGCCGATGCGTTTGCTCGCTGTCTCGAAGCGTGCGTCCTCGGCGGCTTGGGCCTCGACGGGATCGGAGGGTAGATCATCATTCCAGTTTGGATTCAGACGTCCCACGACAGCGCCGAGCCCGAACCCGCCGTCGCTGAAGCGCTTTTCAATTCCGCCGGCGGCTATGGCGTCCGGGTCGTAGGCTGATATACCGTTATCGTGGGCGTCGAGCGCCTCGATGAAAGATTCGTAGATCTTCCGCCACACAACGCTGACGTCCTCGCTGTCCTCGTTCTGCTTTAGGTAATTCGCTACGAGCGCTTGGCCGAAATGCAGGTACACGAGCCCCGCGCTCGACAGCTTCGTGGGACGGCCCGGGAACGTCGTCGTGAAGGAGCGCTGGTGGTGGTCGTAGCGGTTCTGGCTCGCGTCGTACTCGCCCCCGACGTCGACGACGGTGTGACAGGTCGCTAGCAGGGCTGGATCGCGCGTCCGGACCAGCGAGGCTGACGTGTAGGTGGGCAATTGGCGGAGCATGTGCACGGCGAGTGCCTCATCGGCGTGGAAGTGCCCGTTGTGCGTGCCGATTGTCACCCCGCTGTCTGAGATCTTGAGACGCTTCGCTGCATTTTCGGCCATTTTGGCGAGGATGCGGATCATACACTGGGAGATTTGACTGTATATTAGGATTTTTGGATATTTCTTTTGGATTTCCTCGGAGCTAGAGCGTTCAATTGGGAGGGGTGAACAATTGCTGCTTGGAGGTGGTAAATGCACTATAAATTGTAGAGTTTGTATCGAAACGTGGGGTTGATTATTTGTTAACCTGCAGGCAGATACTTAGTAGAGAGGGCCGGGGCGTGGGGCCAGGGTGCTGTTGCTGCTGTAGTCTAGATAGTGTCCAATTAGATAGGTCGGTAATGTACGAAGTAGGGGGAGGTTAGTGGACACCTGTGAGGTAGACACCTGAGGCTGCCAATGCAGGCCAAGCTAGAGCGCACCCATCTGGCAAGAGCTCGGGACAGGGAACGCGTGATTGATGGAAGGAGGCGTGGCACGCCCTAAAACGGCAAATTCAACTGAGGGCGCATTCGCTCACTGCGTTCACTGTGGGATCACCGTTACAGCCCCCAAATTTCTTCATTGCTGCCCTTCCCTTTCCCTATCCCTCTCTCCAAACTGTAACCTAGTCTATCTTGTCTATCTGACCTGTTTTCTTATTTCCACACGTCAACTTTCCTTCACTTCCCCGTTCTGTAAAGCATCTCACATCTCTTGTGTCTTATTTCTTCAACAGTCCGTCATCGCGTAACTTAGCAATAATCGCCTACCGCGACCACGTATTCGCATACCAGTGCCACCAGTGCCACCATGGATCACTCTGGGATCAAGACTGAGCCCGGTCTACGAGATCGTCTCCACGAGGACGCGCAAATGGCTGACACCCGACCGTCATACAAGTCATGGAAAAAGAAGTATCGGAAGATGCGCATTACCTTCGATCACAGGATGCGAGAAAGTGAGGATTTGCATGCGCTTGAACAAAAGGCCATACGAACTGCCAAGCGTCTTGCTACCGAGAACGAGTAAGCAACCCTGCATTTCCCATCACCATGATAAGCGACCTATGACTGACGGGATCACACCACATAGCCGCTTAATGGACTTGCTATTGGACATCAATGAATCCCCTCAGATTCCCTTCGAGCGACGCATAGATCTGAATCTAGACGATGATGACGACGAAGATGACGAGGACAGCGATGACTCCGATACGACCCAAAAACCTACCAAATCTCTCAAGAGGCTCATTCAAGAAGTGCCGCATCAGAGCTACGAGGATTATGTACACCGGTTTCCCGAGCTACGCGACGACCTAGAGCCTGCGGATCCCAAGACTCATCCGACGTCTTTCATTACCGCGGATGATCTTGACGAATATTTACATCAGCTCGATATGCGTCTCGGAATCAAGCCGAAGCCTAATCTAGCACCGTCAGTTATCGGAACAAATAACATCGCAGAGCCGCCTGCCAATTTTGCCTTGCGTAACCCAACAAGCGTATACAATTGGCTGAGACGGCATGCGCCCAAGACATTCCTGCAAGATCTTGAGAAAGACAAAGACAAAGATAAGGATGACCGCGAGAAAGAGGATGGCCGCAAACGCAAGGGCGGCGCTTCTCGTAAGAAGCAGTCTATTGCGAGTCGTAAGGAGAAAGAGAGAGAAAAGGAAACTATAGAATCAATGGATTGGGACGAGGAAGGCGGCTACGAGGCTCCGGCCGCTGGCGCTATTATTAAAGGGAAGAGAAAACGAGACGAGGATCCTGGATATCGACCTAAAGGGGGATCTAGTCGTCCAAGTAAGAAACGCAAGAGCAAGGACTTGAGTGTGCAGCCGTCAAAGTCATCCAAGGCGAGGAGGTCAATGGCTTGACGTTCCCAAGTACCGCTTGCGAACTCCTCGCTCACTATCCGCGCTGAAGATGGGGCTAGAATTGTATTGTTATCGGTCAATTTGCATCGGTTGGGGGGATAGAGGAAGGGGGTAATCTGTTAACCTCTGCTCGGCGTTTATATTCGGAAAATATGTATAATACCAACGTCAAAGGTGGTTTTCTTTCGATTTGCTGGGTTCCAAAAAATAGCGAAGTGAGGCATTCACGAGATTGAGTAGTCTCAATACACATATGGAGTGCACTACTTCAACAACAACAATATTCCTTGTCATAGATACCCAGTGGATAATACTGTACCTGTTCAACATCCTAAGTGCTTGCGGATGGGAGAAGCGCCCAATTAAAAGACTCTTTTCGCATTAGTGGATCTCTTTCCATCGACCACACATTAACCTCACGCCAATATTCATACGCCAAATCTCGCTGTTTGTCCGAACATCATAAAAAAGGAAGTTCAAGTTAGGAATTTGCGGAAGGCAAGATCAAGGATATGCAGCGTGCCTGAAGAATTTACCCTGTCCCTACATCATCTCTACATCACTACCTACTATACCTTTGTTGCAGCTTCAGTTTCACCGAGCAGGGTCTACTCCACCTTATACAACCGTCGAAGAGCAATCAACTTTCTACTTTAGATAGACGAAGAGACGGGGAAATCAAACGCTGCATTACGCACTCTCATTTGATCAATTAAATCATCAGCGTCACCAGACCGTCCCCCCTCTCCTCCAAACCTCGGGAAAGCGAAGGAACAAAATGCCCATCCACAAAACGTACATAGTAGAGCACCTGGACCCGGAACTCGGGCCCTGGTCGGAGCTCGAATACATCGCCATCGCGCGCGAGACGGCACGCGCCGGCGGCACCTTCGTGCTCTCGAGCGTGCCGCGGGAACTCGCGGCCAAGCTCCCGGAGAAATTAACCGCCGAGCCTGCGTTCCGCGCCGAGACGACGGGTGTAGAGGACTTGTACCCCGGCGAGCTGCGCAAGAGAGTCTGTTTGCTGGATCCGAGGGCCGAGAAGGATATCAACCCCGATGATAAAGCGCTTTTTGACGTCTTTCTTTTTGGGGGTATTTTGGGTGAGTTGGTGCTTTTTCCCTTTCTCTTTTGCTGTTTCTCGATTTTCTTGCCTTTCAGTGTAATAGGCTTCAGGTCCCTGTTTCACAGTTCAGTGTATTTTATTGGTCTTTCGGCTTTGGGTGTGTGTGGGTGAGGGAGTGTGGTTTGAAGTGTTGTTGATGAGGTGATAGGAGAAGGAATATTGGATCACGAAGTCCTTCATGGTGTCTATCAAACACCCCGTTCCCTGAAATTGGTGAAAACAAGCGACTCTATGAGATCCTAACTGACGGAGGAGATCATTCCCCCCTTTTTCGATTTTTATGTTATTCTTTTTGATATTTCTTTTAGACATAGCTGAAAAAGGTGGCTGACACATTATTCTAGGTGATGATCCTCCAAGGGGTAAGTATCTTGTCTACTCTACTCTCTCAATGCTCTAGGCACGAGAGCCATTCAGCATGAAAATGCAGAGAGGGTCTATTCGCTCACTCATCATGTATGTGCGCAGATCGTACCGGCGAGCTCCGTGTCAAAGGCTTCGAAGGTCGACGTCTCGGCCCCGTACAAATGACGACAGACACCGCCGTGCGGGTGACGCGGATGGTGATAGACGAGCAGTGTGAGTGTTCTATCTTTATAGTATACACTATATAACCCCGGCCACTCCCTCTCCCTCTCCTTGTCCAGTTCCCACTACCAAGTTCCATCATCTTCGCCAAACCCAAGAGTGGATGTTCTAACCTGTTGAGCTCCAGTCACACTAAACATGGTCCCCTACCTCGATAACCCAGACCTCAAGATTAACGAGCACGAGAGTACGGAGATGCCGTTCCGCTATGTCAAGGGTGATGATGGGGAGCCGGTGATGCCCGAGGTGAGTTCTTCCTGATTATGTTACAAAATTCGCCTCGTTTATTTTATCTCGATCTGTACTTTCGCGCCTATAGCTGTGCAGAAGGGGCTAGACGGCTAATGTTTGAGCGTCACAGGGCATGATGGATCTCATTAAGAAAGATGCGGATAAGAGTATCGACGACCTGATGTAAGAAATTGCTAAGATGTTCGCTGTTGTGGTCAGAGGGGCTTGATCGTGTAACAAGAGTCTCCCTATGATTAAATCCCTAGAACCAATACAATCTAAGACTATTCTAAAAAGCCCTTGGGTAATTGTTGGTATTATGAGTATACATATCAGCCTTTCAAAGTTGAGCTTAGTCTTCATCCTCGTCCATCTCCTCCTGATCGTCTTCTTCATCTTCTCCGTAGTCGTTAACTTCGTCGTATTCTGCATTATCTTCATCCTGTTGATCGTCCATATCAACTTCTATGAGCTCTTTCATTGGAGCAGGCGAATTACCCCGTCCTTCTTCTAAATCATCCCAGCGAGAGGGTGTTGGCGTGGATATACCAGACTCGTTTTCAGCCGGTGAATCCACCGCAGAAGAAGCGACGGATGCCGAGTCCTTTGCAGGTTCTTCTAACGGGAAGAGCGCCCATTTTCCTCGAGCTCGGCCGCTTCCTTTTCTCCTGCCGCCACGACGCGACCTCTCTTCAACAACACGGACGGGATGCAGTTTATCTGAGTGAGCCCAGCGACCACGGCGGTGTTTCACTTTCGCTTTCGCTTTTGCCAGTTTCCCTTGCATGCTTCGTGCAATAACCGTGACGTCGTCGGTCTCGCCCTTCCGCCTCTTGATAGCGATCAAATCGGCAAGAAAATTGCGTTGATCGATCCGCTCCTGGCTTGCTTTGGGATCGATAGGTGGTATGATAGTTTGCGGTAAATGAGCGCTAGCACGCTGGCGCTCCCTGTCGCTAACTTTCGGTTGGAATTTCTGCTCCGTGACGTTGATTCGAGAGGAGCTTGCTGCCAAAAGATCGACGCCGTCGTCGAGATGGCGTAGAACGGGCAAGGATCTATCTTTGTCATGCCGTGTCAGAAGGAGCTCGGTCGTCGTGTTTTCGCACCACATCCCAGAGAACACGCGGCCTTTGTACGAGATGATGGGGTTTTCAGAATGCAGTTCTAGTATTTGCACCCTCTCGTGATTGATACCATCCTCCTCCTCACCATCACCATCACCATCACCGTTTTGCGCGCTGGGGGGCCGCTTGTCACGATTTTCGCGGGACATCTCCGGCTGGTCTTCGTCATCGCGCTCCGCATCAGAACTGGCAGCACTACTGGCAGCACTATTATGCGAAGCTTGAGCGGCAGCCTTGCGTCTGTTCAAGAACAGTTCACTGGCTTTGTATGTCTGCCAGCTACCGCGCGAGGGGAAAAGATTATTCTTCACTTGATCTTGAGCTCTGAAATCTGCCTTAGATAGGTCTAAAGTCACGTAGAATGTCTGATGTGAGTCCTGAGTCAGCTTCGCGTGGTTCGGGAGATGCAAAAAGCAGTAGTAGGATATACCTCTGTTTCAGTAGTCGAATATTCGTATTCCCATTCCGACTCATCATCCTCTTCTACATGCCCTTTTGTCTGTGACAATCCAGAAGCTGTTGTTACCTTGGGGCTTCGGAGCCTGGGGTCCAGCAGGTCGGGACTAGCCATCAGGTCGGCGTTGGCTGAGCTTTACACTTCTCTGATAATAGGGGGGTTTCATTGAGCAAGATGTGTAACACCAATGGACTATTAGTACGATAGCAAACTGGGCTCTTTATTGGGATACATATGTGAGAGACGACAAGATATTAAAGAATTCAATGCTGCGATATATACATAAGTACCTAACCTAGGTAGGTATGAGAGGAGGATTCAAGATAAAACTAGGTACCAAGTTGGAGCTCAGGTGGGTCGAGAGATTAGCGTCGCAGGTTAAGGTGCTTGCTCTTTTCAGCAATCTTCAGGCGGTAAAGAGTGGCATTACGCCGCTACGATATCGCAGATGGAGGGGTACTTGCATTGGAACTGCCCCTCCTCGCTACAGGTAGTGGTCTAGGTTGTGACCCGTGAATCAATCCGCCGAATCAATTGCGCAGGACCCTGAGTCACTCAAAAGAGTCACCTAAGACCGGGCACCCAACCATTTTATCCTAGTCATTATACCCTGGTCTTGTAGCATTGTACGCATCTTATTACATTTTGGGGGATTCCGAAGACATACCGCTTCACATTAGGAAATTTCCTTTGAGCACACTCAAATATCACTTCGGGTTTTGTATTATAATTAATTCATACCTTCGTCCCCAGCGGCGCCAGGCCATTGATCATGCCGACAGTCCACCTGCTCGACTATGTCGCGGGCAACATACGGTCTCTCGTAAACGCGATCGAGAAGGCAGGGTACAGCGTAGAATGGGTGCGGACACCCGAAGAGGTAGCAAATGCCGACAAGCTGATCCTGCCGGGCGTCGGGCACTTCGGCCACTGTCTCAGCCAGCTCGCTTCCGCCGGATACCTTCCCGCCATAAAAGCCCACATCGATGCCGGGAAGTCGTTCATGGGAATATGTGTAGGGCTACAGGCACTATGGGCAGGATCTACGGAAGACCCTGGCGTGGCTGGATTAGGCGTGATAAAGGGAGAACTAAACCGCTTCGACGATAGCAACAAGGCCGTGCCGCACATTGGTTGGAACAACGCCAACGCGTCAAGCAAGAGCTTGTACGACCTCCGGCCCGAGAGCAAGTACTACTACGTTCACTCTTATAAATGCCCCTACGTAAAAGGAGAGTTGGAGAGCCAAGGCTGGACAGTTGCTACGGGGACATATGGAGAGGAGACCTTCGTGGGCGCCGTGGCGCGAGGGAATGTATTAGCGACTCAGTTTCACCCTGAGAAGAGCGGCGTCGCCGGTTTGAAGGTACTAAAGTCATTCTTGACCGGCGAAGGCGAGAAGACACTTGGGCAAGACGTGACGGGCCCGGCGCCCACAGGTGACCTGACGCGGCGCATAATCGCGTGTCTTGATGTGCGGACAAACGATCAAGGAGACCTCGTTGTGACAAAGGGCGACCAATACGATGTGCGCGAAAAGGGCGACGACCGCGACGTGCGAAACCTCGGCAAGCCCGTCGAGATGGCGAAGAAGTACTACGAGCAAGGAGCCGACGAGGTGACGTTCCTCAACATCACGAGTTTCCGTGACTGCCCTCTAGCCGACTTACCCATGCTTGAGATCCTACGGCGCACGTCGGAGACTGTCTTTGTGCCATTGACAATCGGCGGTGGCATCCGGGACACGGTGGACACGGATGGAACCAAAGTCAGCGCGCTTGAGATCGCCACTATGTACTTCAAGAGCGGCGCCGACAAGGTATCGATTGGGTCAGACGCCGTTTTGGCAGCCGAAGAATACTACGCCGTCGGGCGCAAACTGTGGGGTAACACGGCCATCGAGCAGATCTCCAAGGCATACGGCAACCAGGCCGTTGTCGTGAGCATCGACCCCAAGCGTGTGTACGTGCCAAAAGTGGACGCAACACGACACAACACGCTGCGGACACGCTTCCCTGGCCCCCGGGGCGAGGAGTACTGCTGGTACGCCTGCACCATCAAGGGCGGCCGCGAGACTCGCGATATTGACGTCGTCGAGCTTGCCCAGGCGGTCGAGGCCATGGGCACCGGAGAGCTCTTGCTAAACTGCATTGACCGCGACGGTACCAATAGCGGATTTGACCTTGAGCTCATCAGCCAGGTTAAGGCCGCTGTGCGCATACCCGTCATCGCGTCTAGTGGTGCCGGCAACCCTGCCCACTTCGAGCAAGTCTTCCGAGAGACAACAACAGACGCCGCACTAGGAGCTGGTATGTTCCACAGGGGCGAGTTTACAGTAGAACAGGTCAAAGACCACTTAGCGGCAGCAGGGTTAGAGGTGCGGAAATTTGAGGGTGACTTATGAGATTCAGAGCCCCTCATGATTCTAATAGCAGATGACACATCTATAGACGGCGTTGGCGGTCAAAACCTGATAACGTGGCGATAGGCATTATTGGAAAATTTAGTAGAAAACTTGCATGTATATTGATAGAAAGCTATGACTTTATCCCCGTAGAACTTTAAATTCGGATCAGTCCATGAAACTCCGATCCCCTTTCACGTAATGCATGCTTTTCAGTTCCCATGATCAACGCGCAATGCAAGATGCTGAACGGTACCGAAATCCATGCGATGAACTCCAACTCCATAATCAGGTGCAAACTGGAACGATTTTTGACACCTTGAACGATTAGCCTGAAAAATGCCAAATCGACTGTGAGTTTTGTCGAGAAGATATCGGGGAATAGTTAAATCTCCATTCCCAGGAAGAACCATTTGTCGCTGACCACATCAAGATCTTCCGCCCAATGGTCGAGAGCGGTCAATTCAAAGCCAACCCACTGCAAACTTCGCATCAAGGACACCGCGTGGTCTTCTGGGATGTGTCGATCCATGCAGATGACGACGTTAGAGCATGCCAACGGAACATCAGCCAATTCAATCAAGGCAATGAGTCTACATTCAAGTCAGTATAAGAAGGAATCGGTCTCAAGGTGGCTGACACGTACGCTTGCTTGAGATCCTGGCCGATAAGTCCGTTATCGAAGAATGCAAATAGTGACTTTTCGTCATCCTTTTCAGCCACGAAGGCTCGGAAACTCGCGCCTCCCGCATAATCCCAGAATTCCATCCATCCCTTCGTGTCGACGGTGGATTTTAGGCCACTGCGCGGCAGCGAAGACGATGGTACAGGAGGATAATCGTCGGGTGGTGTGAGTACACCGTGAACACCAGTCAAGTAGGAGCCGTTACCGACCGCATTCCGCTCACCTTGGAACACGGCTTTCATGGTCTCACAAAAGAATCTCTCACATTCTTCCCTGATCTGAAATGTTGCCCCCCCTCGGCGGCTGGTGGTAGTGCGGTTCAAGTTGGTCGTCGTAGCATTGTCGGAGCTGCGCTTCTTGGGTTTGGGCTGCAGAGCGAGCTCGTTGGACGAGGTGATGGCCGCGAGGGGGGGGCTTGACGGAGGGGATGGTAGTCCTGAGATAGGAACCTCAGGAATACCACTCGGCCCCTATTGTGGATCGATTGGTCAGCAAGAATGTAATGTCATATGACATCTACGGGAAGATGCAGGGGAATCAGGCATTGAAAGCTTACCGGCAGCCCCGGTAGTGCAGTAATGGAGGCCTTTGAGCGACGCGGCAGAGTCGACCAGATAGCAACTGGCGAGGACATTCGCCTTACGGGCAACGTCCTCGCCGGAGCAATTACTACTACTCGAATTATTGTTTTTCATTGGCGCCATTTCTGATAGGATCCAGAGTTGTTGATTGTAAGATTGAGTTTATTGATTGGGGTCTGTAGAATTGGCAAGGCAAGGCAGGCGTCTTGTCTTCTTAAGAGTATGCTTTTCTGGTGAAGTTGAAAAGTTGGTCTAACTTGCGGATACAGTTTGTGACTTGTTGCGGTGCAGCACACTTGTGGAAGATAGAGGTAGGTCGGAGTGTGAGCAAAGGTGGTTGGGAGAACTTGGGATGGGGTATGTAAGGGGAGAGGAGGCTCAATTAATGAAAGAAAGGATGGATGGGGTGGCGGTCAAGGAAGTGGGCGCTTTCTACTACCACTCTGTAAGTATTAAGTATCGGTCAACCAAAAGAATTGGGCTCGTTCTGGGAACAGCCAGCATTTATCCTTGCCACCGTAGTTAGTGTACACTAGTGGCGGTACTAGGTTGTTCAAGCTTCTGTGGCGCTTCCTAAATTTGGCTTAGCTCGCTTGCCGCTTTTGCTCAGGCTCGGCTCACCCTATTATCAGGAGGTAGGATTTGAGCAATGTTTTTATGCATGCATTAATCTAAGTTGATTATCATGCATAGTTGTGCATATATATATTATATATAGTCACTACTAGGTATGAGGTATTATTGCTCTATGTACCGCTGTGCCAAGGCCAAGTTAAGCTACCGGTGATGGCTTATAGTGGGGAAATATTCATGTCCGCTTCCTAGATAGGTATGGTGGAAGTAAGGACGGCTATTGGTCTAGGATGTCTTCTAAACCTGATAAAGGAGCGAAAACCCTTCAGCTACTTGTTTTAATCTTCTACATCTTTCTACATCTGTTTCTTTTTAATTAAAAACATCCGAATTATCTACATATTTTTTTCAATCACTAACAGATCGATTCTAGCTCACATACCAATGAAAGAGCCAGGTTATTACCATGGCTACAACAATACTTTTCACACGACCGCCGCCGCCGAACGCTCCTGCTACAACCTCTCCTACCACGACCTCTCCTACCACAACACTCTTCTACTCCTCGCTCTTTCTGCACCGTCACTGCTGTGACTGCACTCAAGACGCTTCGACAAGCCTATAAACGAAATTAACCCCCCACATTCCCATCAATCTCCGGCTGGTCTAGTTGGTTATGATGCCGAGTTGTCAAGGAACTTGTACCTCAAGCTCCTCGGAGGTCAGGGGTTCGATTCCCTTGTCGGAGAATTTTTTGCTGGTGTGGCCTCGCTTTTGCCTATACACACGCACACGCTTCTCCTAGCTTTTTTTTCTCGTGGGGTTATTGTCACTTTCTTCATGGGCCAGACTGACAAGAACACAAGTAGATCACTGTCTGAAGTTTATGTGCGGCGGACCGTTTATGCGCGCTGCAATGTAAGCATTCGGAACATCGCCATGTACGCAGTTTTTTTTTTTCAAAGCCAAGTATCATATCCACCTTAGAGTACATACGAACAGAATGCATAAACGCATGCTTTCTAGTATGATCTCGGATATTAGTAGGTAAGCCCTTTTTGACTTTATAGGTTGGCTATCTTTCACAGGTAATGCTGAGTATCGCAATATAAGGTCTGATCGATCAGATAATAAATTACACTTGACACTACGATTGCCACGTCCAGAAACCGTCGAACAAACAATCGCGCTACGAGTCCACGAGGTCTTGGTGCATACCGGCCACTTAGACCGAAACTGAGAATGAAAATGAAGATGTGCATATTATGAGCAATGTTTCAAGCACTTGACAATACGAATAGTGTCTTTCCGCATGCATGGGCGATATTGATGTGTGCACTGGCCTTGGGATTGAGGCGCATTCCTGACATTGGCGTCACATGGAACGGAACTATAACGAACGTGAGGTATGTAAAACTTTTTGGTGATACTGTTCTATGGTCACAAGACCGGTATTGTGCTGGAGTCTTCAGGATCTGGCCAGCTGCCAATTAACCGTCAATTGGCAGTTGACTTGTGGCCCCAAGAGAGTGTTAGGATATGCTCTACCCAACCTACGCTTTATAAGTTTATTTGTTTAAAGCCCTACCAACAATCCAACCCAGAGTGGTGTAATGGTAACATCCAAGGTGACACATGGGGAGCCGTAGGGCGACGAACCATGCCCGCAAGGGACAGAGGGATCCGGGTTCGATTCCCGGCTCTGGGATTTCCTTTTTTTTTTTTCCTTTTATGTCCCTTTTTTTTAACTGTTCTTTCTTCTACCTGGTCATTTAAAATCGTGGATTTACTAAGATGAGAGAAGTCTGTCTTAAAATTAAAATTAACTAGATTAAGTAACCTAGGTAGACGAAACCAGAACAGTCTTATTAAGTAGATAGATAGCACTTCTTACATATATCTCTGAAATTTACTTGCATAGAGAGAGCAAAGCTGAGAGCAGCAAAAGAAGTACCCGTAGACGCGCACGAAATCCACCTACCTACTACGTACGGGTCAAAATACAAAAACGTACATGAAGGGGATAAAGCATACATAGATAGCCCAGAAGTAGAAGAATCAACCGCGAGCGGCCTGTGCGCAAGGTATCTCGTTTCGAGAGATACTTACGCCAAAAAATTAGGTGTGAGAGCCAACTGGTAGGTACTGGCTCGTGCGTTGCTCTTCCCAGCCTTGCCTAGCGCGGGTATTTGTTGTTTAGGGGGCTAGGAAGTGATTCTAACATTGTAGCTAGAATTAGGTATATGACGGTGGGCTCTCAATTTGATTACTGAACACAGCTGAGAGAGACATGGAGAGCACCTCAAAGCGCCCTACAGCCAGATCTAGCATATGTTATATTGAATTGGCCCGCTGATGTCATAAAATAATGGATTGATTGGGCTTTGGAACTGGTAGTTCCAGAGTAATGGAGCTTCACATACCTAGCCTAGGAGAACGGCTAAGCACCTATGCGTACAGAGTATAAAAGAGGGGGTCCGTCTCAGGCAAGGCTCAGGCTCAGGCTAAAAGCAGCAGGGCTCAGGTTGGATTCCAATTCCGATTCGGGATGGTAAAACCTATCTCAGAGGTAACAGGCTCACTACCTAACCTAGGTACCATACAAGCACGTAAATAACCAATCACATGTCAAAACTGCAGCACACATTAGCCCGTACCCCGCAGTCTTATCACGTGGACCTCAATTGATCGAACCACCAACCTGGAAAAACGGTTTCCACAGCTGGATCTGGAGCATCAATGAATGCAGTAAGCGATCGTTTCATTCTTTCCTCCATTATTATTCTTGACATTCGTCATTCATTGTTTTGTGGTGCAAGGATGGATTGCCAATCAGTGAATAATGTGACTGAAAGAGTTTTTAAGAACAGCCGTCTTACCCGCATACCGTAGGATGCTCTGATTCACACTGTATGGTCTATTGCCGAAGTTAGCACCATCTAGTAAATCGCAGCCCGCCTACATGAGCCATGGAAAAGCACTACATAGGTCTGGCACCCCACTTAGTACTATTAGAAGTACCTAGGTATCCACCTCATGGACCCCTTACTACTAGTATGTATATGGATGGATATATCCGCAAGCAGGTCGTTTTACTGTGAGTGAGTGCAAAAAGTTATTAGAACATATTAATGAGTGCTAAGATTGCGTTTAAGCCAGGATATTCAGCAGAAAACATAGGAGATAGATATTTAATTACATACCTATCAACTTTTAGCGCTGCTTGATAGAACCTACTAAGGTACTATATTTGGGTGGAGTGGATACTGGTAAAGAGCTTAGGTGAGTGGTGTGCGTAGCCTATGTAGTATTTTCTCAAGGCTCATGTAGGTGGGCTATAAATTGGGCACCATCTCTAACCCAAACTCTGATCACTCATTCATTAGTCAATGCGGCCTCAGTTGACTTGACTCTGAGTGCCCACCATCTTCCATGATTGCATCCTGTACTTCTCGACCTACATAGTATTCAACGGGATCTCGATCAAACGGCGATCAAATGATTGGGTGAAGCCTAAACAATAAGTTCAGGTATTTCCTCACAATACACTACTTCGCGGCATTATGAATGGTACGGAAAGATCCGGGAAATACAAAGTCTGCCCGTTGTCGAATATACAATCGTCTAGCAGTTTAAACTTCAAATGGGGGGGAAAGGGGTTGGTGGCATTACTATAGAGGTCTACCTGTATTAGCTCTACAATCTAGTTATTTGGGAAGCGGTGTGGCAATCGCACCAATAATTCAAGTGCTGGTAGCACGCACACAACTGGTAGTCTAGCATCAGGCAAACAGTCAGTATGTTTACTGATTGACAAATAACTAGGATGACTTAGCATAGACTGAATATTCTGAAGACATACCGTACCGTCGATGGCCAACATAACAGAAGCAACAAGGGGATGCTCATTCAAGTTGTCTCCTATTTTGTGTCATATATTGTACATTCTTAGCCTTCTTACTACCTTCCACCTCCGCTTTACCTTCCTCTCCTCTTTCAGCCAACTCGTACTGCCTCTGTTCGGGCGTCATATGTATCGAAGCTGACCGCGTCTTCACCGTCGGTTTCGGTTCTGCCTGCTTCCCATCACTAGCATTTCTCACACTTGTGGGATTACGAACTGGATTCTTCGCTCGATTCGTGGGTTTCTTTGGTACACTTTTCTTCGGTCGTCGTTTCGGCTTTTTAGTATGCTTCTTCTCTCGGATTTCGAAGCGCCGTTTATCAAACCAAGGTACCCATTTGCTGCGCGTCAACAAGAGGTAGAAGAGCAAAACAAATATTAATAGACCGATGAGTGCTCCCAGTGTAATGCCGGCTATTTTGCCAGGGGACAGGACAAGGTTCGTTGATGTTGACGAGAGGAGAGGTGCTTCTGTTGGCCCCAGTAACGTGACGATGCTTTCGCTCGTAATAAATACAATAGTCGTCAATGTGATTATCTCGGTTATCGAGATAACGACTGTTGTCAGGCTACTTAAGGTGGATGTAGGCCCTGTGCTGATGTTGTAGTAGGACGAGTTCGTCGTGCTTGTTGTTGAATAATCCGGCTCGTCTCGAATTGGCATTGGAACTTCCACGGAGAGGCGTGTGAGATGGGGTGTGCCTTCGAGTGAAAGAACTAGTTATGAGATAAGCGGTAAGCCTTGGTATGTCTATTGGTTTTCATGAAATGAACAGTCTCCCACTTACTACCGATTCTCGAAATGACGACCTTCGCCTCTGCGATCTCCGCAACTGCTGGGGCCATGATCCGAGTGATGGTATGGAGAATCACAATTGAATTTTATGTTCTACATTTGGAGGGAAATATTTTAGTCTATGAGATTAAGTGTTTTCAACCCCATTTGTGTCAGCTGTGTGGCGGGAAATAAGAGGAGCAGGCAGTTTCAGTTTCTCTTTGTTCTTAAAGTGCAAATATATCAACGTAACCATAGATAAACACGGTTGTGATAGGTCATAATTTTTTCAAGTTTGACGCTATCTATATTTGATTACCCCTAAATGGCTGTACAATACATCTGTAGCTACTAAGTTTACTTACCAGGAAAGAAATGTCGGAAATATAGATAATAGCTAACTATTCATTATCTTCAGGGGTGTTTACAAACTCGCCATGTAATAGTGCTCGCGGGCCTATTTTCCATATTTCTCAGATTATGAGCGGTTTCTTCATGGGCTAAGCAGTTGCCTTTATGTTCTGAAGTCATAGCGAGAATAGAAACATTACCCTGGTCAAAAAGGCGTGCTTAGGCAATAATCGAAACACGGCAAATTTCTTGTCGTAACCTACAAGTATCCCCTTGTTTCGGAGCTCAAGCGAGCTTTGGTAAGAGTTACCTAAACAAAGATCGAATATACTTACGGTTTTACTGTTGCGGGGACTGTGTATACTTTCGGCTGTGTCTGGAATCTTCTGTAGGGCATCGCGTATACTGTTAATGGATGTTCGTGAGGACATGTGGTTATTTGACGTAATATGTATGTAGGCATAGAACACTTAGGCATGGGTTACAAGCTAGTAGCGGCGCCAAATTACTCTTGGTAAAATTATACGGCCATGGTAATCTACAGAGTGTCCCTTATGATCGCATTATCAGCTCCTGAAATGCGTAGGCATCATTAACTTATCTAATTATTTGCGTAGTCCAACCCGAGGCACGATGCCATGGCTAGTGAAAGGGCTATGTATTTGGTTGAATTAGTTCCCGCTTGGTTGTGTTCATCTTACACGGTTGTCATCCATATCCACTATCTTCTAATTCCTAGAATAGCCACTGCCTGACTCTTCGTCATATAATGCGCCCCTCTCATTGTTTCTCAAGTCCGAAAATTGGAAGTGCCCATCCAGCTGCAATTAAATCACAACCTTCTGAAGCTCATTGGCGCCGCTCTCCTCCCAGGGATACAGCTCTTCAACTTGACGGATCAAAGCTTCGTGCTGGGGACTCCTAGGTTTAATTGTGACCTTAAAATCCTCCGGACGGCTAATGGTGCTGGGTGAAAACCTCACAGTCGGTTCAATATCAGAGCCGTTCTCATCTAACCCCTTGCTAATATCAAAGACAGCTAAGGTTCGCGCGATGGTTATCCATACAGACGAAATAGCAAGATATCGACCAGGGCAAATGCGACGTCCGTAACCGAAAATGTGGCTAAGTGGATTTGGATCCGGATTTGGTCCAAGATATCGCGATGGATTAAACGCAGAGGGATCGGGATAGAGGGCGGGATCATGTGTAAACCACCTGTTAATATGGTCAAATCTGATAATTCCAAATAACCCCTATTCGTCTTTCCACCCAACTTCGCCGGTCCTATTCTTATAAGTTACTCACCAAACATTAGGCAGCACTACCGCTCCCTTTGGAATAAGATACCCGTTGACGAGGTCCTCGGCATCGGTAGCGTGAGGAACGCCCATAGGGGTTACTGGGTGCCAGCGCCAGGTCTCTCTTACGATAGCGTCGATATAAGGAAGATTATCTTTGTCCTCAAACGTAGGTAGTCGGCCGGTCCCGATAACTCGATCGATCTCCTCTCGGGCTTTCCGCTGGACGTCGGGAAACAGGGACATGGCTAAGAAGAAGGATGCCAGAGCGTTCACACTCTGGTTTATGGGTTAATTTTACTCGACACTCGCCGAAGAGGGTAAGTAAAACATACGGTATCTGCACCGCCACCATACATGGATAGCTGTTGTAATTGCCGTTAATGATGTGGATATCCAAGAGCCGGATACGACTATAGAGGGAAATTGGAACAGCGATAAATACACGACAAAATACTCACAGCACTCCACTTGAGATTGTCGTAGTCCTCCGGGGTAAGATTGCCCCCCCTATCTTTGTAGAAGTCTTGGACGAACGACTTTTCTAGATTACCATTAGCTATTCTCATCTGGGCGAACTTTAATGGTTTCTCTGAAAATTCCTTTAGCTTGGCTCGCCACTCATTAATTAAATTCTTCCATCTGATACCGGGCATCCAATCCGGGACATATCTTACTGTGAAGGTTTAGCCTCCCTGTCTGTAACGAGGCACATGGTATTAGGAATAACTTACAAACAGGAAAAACATCTACCATCCAGGCACCCGGGGTTATAACAGTAGAAAATTGCTCCATAGCTGTATCCGCCAGGTGGACCAATGGATCTGGCTTATGAGGTTCTACCGTATATCCATATACGATTTTGAGAATGATGCTAGCGGCCTCACTGCCGTGTTGAGGAAGACCTCAGCAGTCAGTTTGGCACATAATACTTTCGAGCAATGGGATTTACGCACGTCCTAATATGACTGAGGAATAGCTCCGGTTCTTCTAGATTACGAAATAGGAATCGGTGCGCTTCTATCTCTTGCAGAGCTAAATAAGGTGTGATGGCTGTTTGAGTGCCAACCAGCGGATGTGTGAGCTTCCGGGAAAGACGATGCTTTTTATCATACTGTAGCAGAGGCGTAACCTCTGTCCAGCCGATACTGAAATAACTCAGCTTCCAAATAATGAAGAAAGAAGGGATGTAGCTTGCTTACATATCCGCAAAAACGAATTTTGGTCGTGATGAGTATATTGAGGCCTTTTTCTCAAAGAGTTCGAGGGCCAGCTCTGGCGAATGTAATATCACGAAGGTTGTCCCTAATGCTGTTACAGAGCTGATCGGCCCTGCCGTATACGAAGGGAGTCAGTAATCACCATGGTGTGTACAGTTATTGACGTATTAGTTGTGTATTACAGACCGTAGATATCCTTATGCTTCAACCAGTGCTCCCATTCTCGTTCACCGTTGGCGGGGAGATCTAGGACATTTCCTACAAATGGTACTGTAACGTTCTCACTTAGCAGTTATCGGCTTAGGTAAAGCCTGTTTGGATCATTTCGAAAACTTTCAGATATCATTCTAGCGCAAGCGGGAGCTTTGGCTAGCACAAGAGAAAATGAATTACTCACGGCCCTTAGGTCCCGGAGGCAGGGTGCCAGGCTTCTTTGTAAAGACGAGAAGTATAATTTTCACGCCGATAACTATCGCGGTGGCAAGCAGGATACCACTTCCGAGCAATTCGATAGTAGTCATGGTAAATAAGCACAATCACAGGATTGAGGATCCGTAGTGAAAGCTTCTTGATCTGATGAGAAATATAAAGCAGGGAGAAGAAGATAACATTATGTTGATCTATATGTTACTATTGATATGCGGGGGGTGTGATATAAAACTCGTACCATTCCTGATCCATTATTGATCGCCGATTACCTCCCAACCCATTCTCTATCACACTAAATATTGGACCTTTAAGGATCCAGTGACATTTGCAGCCAGTATTTGATAACGTGCGATCTCCCTGTGACCACTACAGCGAGTTCCACATCGAAAGCCCCTTTTAAACTCTCTGAATACTCAGTAGTACATATCACTCCACAACTAGGCCTTGAACCTTTTAACAACGTTAACACGCAATTATAACTGTATACTAACTATATGTTCGATATTCCTCAAAGACTAAGAGCATTAGGATTAGCCGGCGGTAATATACGGTCTTTACCTAGGGTGGCATTGGAGATGACTTCCACTTATGCACTGCTCGCGTCATCAGTATAAGCCGTGTCTACTACATTAGGTAGTTCCAACAGAGATATAACTGGGGATACATAAACGCGAATAACTAGCTAGGTAGATACACCAAGACTAGTAATCGAAATGGTACACATATCCTACATGGCATACCTGCGTTAAACGCTACCTATGGTAATAGTATACCTCATCCAGCATATGCACAAGAAATTGTTAAGAACAATGCATTAGGGGCTACCTATCTATCATATCCTGGGTACTGTATGCACTGCTTATGCCAAGAAAGTACTATTGGATTGGCAACCCGTGCCCCACGGATTTGTTTACTACAGGGAGTTGACTCATCAATTTCAGCTCTTAACGAACCGTGATATTCCTGCGGCCGTCGCGGCCAATTGTCCGATTCGCTGGCCACTGGTCATTTCGAAGACAGAGACATCAGAGCCAATCTCCTTCGTTATCCAAGTTCGAAGCTCGACAGCTACGAGCGAGTCTACTCCGTATGCATGCATAGGTCGTGCCGGATCTAGTTCGGCAATATCGACGCTGAGAACCTTGGTCAACTTCTCTAGTAATGCGTCAAGAACGATGCGCTCGGCTTCTTCTGGTGATTTTGCGGCTGAGAGAAATGCAGCAGTTGACCCCTTTCCAGACCCCTTCTTCACATGTGAGCCGTCACCGCTTAGGTTGTGCATGACCATGTGATTGAACCTTGGTTCTTGCTGCCAGGCTGGTTGGAGGGCACCCTCAGCGGCTGAATACCTGGGGAGCCAGAGTCTCGGAACGACTACCGCACGCTCAGCACTCATTGATTCATCCTTGGCTAGAGGGCGGCAGTGATAATCTATGACGGCGATAAGCTCTTCAGTGGTCATATGCGACCAGCCAATTGAGAAGAAGTATTCCATCAGGGCTGGCTTTGTAGCAACCATGCCAGCGTCAGACATCATGGGCACGTCTAACGCAACGACGTTATGACCCTCGGATGAAAGTTGCCTAGCTAAGGCGCCTTGGTATGAGTTTCCGGCGGCGCTGTTTGAAACCAGGAGTTAGCGATAGGCTCTAGTCTGCTAAATGAGTAATAAAGGGGGAGTTTAGAATACGTACTAATTGGCCTGTCCCGGGTTACCAATAGTGGTAGCCATTGACGACAACATAACAAAGAAGTCTAAGCTATGGTCTGCATTCTTGGAACTGAGAGTCTTCCACAAGTTCCGAGTTCCTGCAACCTTGACTTCAAGCGCCCTATGCCATTGGTCGATAGTCATATCGCTAAACTTATTGTCCTAGATTATAGCGAACAGTTAGTAAAGAGTTCTAGTAGCACAGCTTTTTAAGAAGAGAAGGAAGTCTTACATTGAGAATCATCGAGGCTTGGATGCATCCTCGAACTGATGGCATCGTGGAGAGACAAGGAGAAATTGCGTTCTCTAGGGCATTCTCATCGGTAATATCGCAAGCTGGGGCGGCAACGGTCACGCCCTCTTGTTGTAAGTCCGCAACAAGTGCTTTCGCTGATTTGTCCACTGCGCCTGATCTCGAAGTCACAATTAGATGCCGAGCCCCTTGATCCACCATCCAACGAATAATCTTTTGCCCGAGCCCTCCAAAACCACCAGACACGACGTATGTTGCGTCCGGGGAGAACTTGGCAAGTGGTCGAGATCGCTGAAGCACCGGGACGACGTCATCTTTATGAGGCTCGATAACGAGTTTTCCGATGTGTTTGCCAGATTGCATGTGACGCAGGGCATCTTGGATTTTGGAAATGGGGTACGTTGTGATAGGGGTTGCCGTTTTCAGCCATAGGACCTGTTCCATAGTTCGTTGAAACAGGTCTTCTAGCCGCTCCATGTCATTTTGTTGCATATAGTTCAGTTCGAGGGCCTCGAATCTCACACCTCGGGCAAATGTCCCCATCGATATGCGAGCTCTTGACTCGATATCAGTCAAACCGATCTCGGCGAATCGCCCGAACGGCGCGACGCACTCCCAAGAGGCTCGAAGCATTTCACCAGCAAGACTGTTTATGACTATATCAACTCCGCGCCCGTTTGTCATTCGCATGAGACCAGCCTTGAAGGTCAAGTCTCGACTTGAGAAGATGTGATCGCGCGGCAGTCCGTATGTTTTCTCGAGGAAGTCACGCTTCTCCAGGCTTCCAACAGTAGCGAATACCTCAGCTTCCTCGCGCTGAGCCAGCTGGATAACGGCCTGACCAACACCGCCAGCGGCTGCGTGAACCAGCACAGTTGTCTTTTGGCCTCTGCTTACACGTTTTCCAAAGTCCCCGATATCGTAAAGACAGGCGTATGCAGTCGTATAAACAATTGGTAGAATCGCCGCATCCGAAAAGGATAGGTCCTCGGGTATATGGGCCATGGTACCATCTAAGCCCCTGACATGAGTAGAGAAGGCACCTTTGAAGGCAAATCCAAAGACCCTATCCCCCCTTTTAAAGCGCGTCACTCCTGACCCTACCCTCGTGACAATACCTGCAGCTTCGAGGCCCACAGGCGTCTCATTGATCTTGCCCAGCATCACAGCCAAGTCCTTGAAATTAACAGCAGTCGCCTTGGTCTCGAACTCGACCTCATTATCTGCCATTGGAGTTGCGTGCAAGGGGTCGTCGTCGAAGCAGAGTGAGTCCAATAGGCCGATTTCGCGAACCTGGAGACGTAGGGAACGATCAGGGTCGGCACCGAAAGCAACGTCAGCCACGTCGCTAGCCAGGGTCTGCTTTTTGACATGCTTGGTCACGGCGGTCGCCTCGACAAGGCGTGGGATTGTGACCACGCCGTCAAGAACCTTGTACGAGGTTTCGATCGGTCCTTCACTCTCCGCCACAGCAGTATCGATCTCTAGGATCTTATCGGCGATTATGTCAACGCTATTTTCTGGCTGAAAAGTGAGAATGACGAAGTCGAGCTCGGGTCTCTCTAGACGAATACAGGTAGCAAAGCCAGTAATGAGGTCAGTATCCGGGGATCCGTCTTTGTTCACCCATATTAGTCGCCTGCTGTTTACCATACTCTTTAGTGTGGCCAGCACATCCTCCGTAACCGACGTGAGCAGACCGGTTTCCAATTCTGGCAGTACAATGCACGTGCTGCTGCTGAGACTTTCCTGGCTCGCTGTTGACGCAAATTGCGCAAATTGCGACAGTGTGCCATATATAGCTGTGCGTCCTCTGACCGAAAGAGTAGAACATAGTCTTTCAGCTATTTGCTGTTGTAGGTCCGAAGCAGAATCCGCGATGATATAATAGTCGTCTAATACCGGGTGTACTACAACCCCGCTGTCGGCTTCTGACAAAGCACTAGAAACGAAAACCGATGAAGTTTGATCGAGAAATACCCTATCTAGTCCAGTGAATCCGCAGTTAGACAATAGAGTACCCCAAACATCGCTTTCTTGGGTGCTTTCTGCTAGCACTAAAACGAGTTTCCCGGCAGGTTTGAGCAAGCGACGGACATTGGATAGCTTGCCATCACCGTTTACAGTGAGACCGTGACCGGCCACCGCAAAAACTGCGTCGTATGCTCGTGCTTCTAAGCCCTGATCAATAGGGTCATCTCCTAGGTCAAGGAGTTTTAAGCTAACCCGACCGTCTGACACGGCTTTCTGTGTTTCGATAGAACCTGAGGGAGAAGCTTCGGTAACATGATACTCTAGATATCGCTGCCCTAATGTAGAAAGTATGTCATCAGTGCCAGCGCCGATTTCGAGGATTTTCATCGAGGGGTTTTTGTGTGCTAGCGAATCCACGTATCGCAGCAGACCCCCCTTTGTCCCAAATGCCTTGATCGTCTCCTCTAGACTGAGAAGCTCCGGGTCCGGCTTCCAGTCGATGTTCCACGATTGATGTTTCGGGTCGTCTTCTACATCAGACGACTCCGTTTCAGCGTCCAGCTGTGTAGCGATCAAACCCCGCAAGAGGATCATGGGATTTTTTGTGTTTACATCAATAGCATTGCAGTCTGAGCTGTACTCCTTCCGCCCATGAATATTTGTTTGAGCGGTGGCTAAGTAACCAGTGTCTGAATGTTGTGCCCCAGACACCCACAATTCGTTAAGGAACGTAGGGATGATGGCGTTCTTCACCTTCGTCTCGGGATTGGAAATTATGGGTGCTAGACAGACTTGTAGCGCCGCATCCAACGTTGTAGGATGGATGAGATGCGGTTGAAGATACTCGTAAGGCATGAGTTTCTTCAGAAGGGGGACAGTCGAGTCAATCTTGGCGAGAGCTTTACCTGACTTATGGTCGACGAACAGGCTTGACACTGTCTGGAACAGCTTGCCAAATACAAGGCCAACGCTCTTCCAGGCATCATAAATGTCCTCAGCTGCAACTTTAGTAGTACAATTTTTCTTGGCGTCATCGATGCTGTTGATACAGCTCTTCTGAAGGAGTTCCCCTTCCAAACCACTGTCTACAACGGTCTCAGGTTCATTGTATTCGACTAAAACTTGTCCTCGGCAATGCTCCCGCCATTCGTCGTCGTCCTGAGCGGTGCATACTTGGAACTCGCGCCATTGAGAGACCGTAGTCTCTACCGCAGCCTGCTTGACAGGCCGGATATAAACATGCGACTCGACACCAATGGCATCGTCGGGAACGACTAAGGCCGTCTTGAAAGATACCTCACTGAATCGAAACCCCTTGATTGACCGTTCGGGGTTAGAACGCTCGGCCAACTGACGGCAGCCCTCAATAGCCATCACGAGCATACCAGCGGCGGGATATAGAAGTGCTCCTGAGACCATGTGGTGCTCAGCCCATGGATTCTCGGAAACTCGAATCCAGTTCCGCCAGATGGCATCATGTTTTCCATCCCAGTCGTTCACTGGTGCTCCGAGTAACTCATGGCGGGGATATGCCCGGTTACGGAAGTTTCTACTGAGCCGACTTTCGCACCAGTATTCCTTGCTATGATTGAAGGGATACCGAGGAAGGCCAACGACCAACGACGGTTTATACCCCTCAACATAGTTGACCTTTGTTAGATCGATGGGAATGCCGCGAGTGAATAAGAAACCCGCTGCCTGTAGAGCGGTTTGTAGGCCCGCTTCACCACGTCTGAGGATGTTGTGGTATTTCACGGCACCCTGACCTCTGGTCTCGTCGACGATGTTGCGTACTGGAGCACTGAGAGCCGCGTGAGGTCCAACCTCTAAAATATCCGTGATTAACTCGGTTTGACCGTTTTCTGACATAGCTTGAATCATAGTTGTCACGGACTCGTAGAAGCGTACAGGCGAAACCAGATTCGTGGTCCAATATGCCGCATCTTGTAGCTTAGAGGGGTCAATCAGGGCGCCATATGTCGAGGAGAAGAATTGTGGCCTGGGACTGTCAGTGGCCGAGGATCCTGGCTGGATATCCCCTAGAGATTTGGTGTATTCCTCTGCCATAGGTTCCATGTATCGTGAATGGTACGCTAATTCGACGGCCAACTTCCGCACGAAGATCTGATCCTCCTTCAGCATTTCGACCAACGCCTCGATCTGTGCAGCGTCTCCGCTAATAGTCTGGCTGTCTTTACTATTCATACAAGCAACGGTGAGCTTGCCAACGTCCTGAAATTTTATTTTGTTCACTTTATCAATAGCCTCTTTAGTTTTTTCGAGGTCAAGCCCCACGGCAGCCATCGTTGTTTTTGGCCCCGTATCAGAGCGAGCTAGTTTGGCAGACATTTTTCCTGTAGCACGAAGAGATTTAGGTTAGCATTATCAGACATACGAACAAGAGTAGCAGTTCTACTTACCACGCCAATACGCTATCTTTAGGGCTGATTCCCTAGAGATTGCCCCTACAGCATAGCCTGCCGCAATCTCACCAGAAGAATGACCCGCGACCGCTTGTGGCGATACCCCCCAGAAAGTAAGTAGATCGACAAGAGCAACCTGCAGGACTGTACAAAGGGGTTGGGAGAATTCGGCTTCATTTATTCGAGATTGATCTGAAGTTTTCGAAAGCTCATCTATCCTCCACCAAGTCAGCTGCCCGTGTCATGGCCGTAGCACTGATAATGCTGATAATGCAAACGAATGGGAACTGAGGACTCACCTATCGCAGACCAAGAGCTGCCTAACTCTTTCAAGTATTCATCGGAGAATTTGAGACTCTCCTGAAATATCGGGTAGTGAACCAATTCTATTCCCATCTGAGCCCACTGCGCTCCTTGACCAGTGAAAACGAGTGCAAGTCCAGGGTCGGTGGCAACGCGTCTCACTTCTGGCTTCTCGGCAAATGCATTTTGTAATGACTCTATTGAATTGGCGATGATCGCTGTGCGCCAGTTGAAGTGTGTTCTTTTAGCCGCCAAGGTGAACGCTAGATCATAGAACGGGTCACTGATAGAATGTTGCTTGTAGACGTTACTGAGTCTAGAGATGCCATCTTGGTCGTGTGAACTTAACACGATAAGTTGTGATGAAGTGGTCACATCACCGTTCGTTGGTAAAGATTTCGGGGTATCTACAAAAAGATTAACCAAGATGGAATAAATACGGCTACTGGGCTCGGACGAAAGGTGAACCTGAGACTTACAGCCAGCATATGGCAACCGAGGCACATCGACAGACCGATGGGGCGCATTATATCCATGCTCCTTGAGAAAATGATAGGCGTCATCCATCACCACATGCGCGTTAGTCCCTGAGACACCGAACGAATTGATTGACACTCGACGGAGTCCCGTCTCTGTTTGTGGGTAGGGGGTCGCTGTGGTAGGGAATTTGAAATGCCACTCGTCCGGAATTTTAGTATTGCGGTTCTCGAACCAGGCGTTCGCCGGGATAATACCATTTTCAAGCGTGAGAATGCTCTTAATGACAGAGGTGATTCCGGATGCTCCCTCTGAGTGTCCGACATTACTTTTCACGGCTCCAATATAAAGAGGCTCCTCTGGTGATCGATACGGAGTGAACATTTCACTAATTGCGCTTGCCTCGATAGGATCTCCTACAGGCGTGCCAGTTCCGTGGGCCTCGAAGAAACGCGTAGCTGATGGGTCAAGGCCGGCCTGGGCGTAAGTTTTTCGCATCAGCTCCGCCTGTGACTCTTTTGCAGGTGCCGTAAGCCCGGGAGAATGTCCGTCATGGTTACAGCCCGAGTTTCTGATAACCTTTGAGACACTTGAGGTTTAGCAATTGTTCATCTTGAATCTGTTCTTTAAGTATTTCGGAAACATTGAAAGCTCTTAAAGCATGCCTCTCTTCTGAATAGGAGCCTCTATGCTCTTGATAATTATAAGAGTGAGAAGGAAACGGACTAAGTATTACTCACAGCGCGAATAGCTGGTTAGTTGGTAACGAGAGAAGTCAGTATCTCAAAATTTTATTGGCCCAGTCAAGGATCAAACACAACTTACTATCTCCATCACGAAGGGCGTCCGACATTCGCTTAAGAACAATAGCGCCGATACCTTCGCTTCTTCCGTAACCACTAGCACGCTCGTCAAAGCTGTACGAAACTCCATCTCGGTTGAGAACACCAAGGGCATTGAGCTCGAGGCCCATTTCGGGAGAGAGTATCAAGTTAGTACCACAGGCGATGGCCTAAATGTATGGATACTTAGTACGTCTAGACTGGCAGCACTGTAGCTGATTGGGCCATACCATATCGCAGTCTCCTGCCTTCAAACCAACGATCGCTTGGTGAAGAGCCACCATACTACTCGAACAAGCCGTGTCGATGCTCAGAGCCGGTCCTTGCAAGTCGTAAAACCAGGAAACACGGCCGGCTAGTGTACTCGCGATAGTGCCAGATCCGGTATACATCATCGGCACATCAACATCCTTGATCAAGACATCTCGATAATCCCATATAAAAGCCCCTGAATACTTAAAGACGCAGTGTTAGCATTTATCCTTCTATGTCAAACCTGTAGGGATTTCTCTAGTATTTAGTAGTCAAGATGGAGGTTTATATTCGAAAGTTTGGCTAGAAAAGAAAGCACATGACTTCATGTTACTCACAACTCCTGTTTGTGAACCCTTCACGGCGTCCATCGTGAGACCGGCGTTCTCAAAGGCTGTATAGACGCATTCCAGGAGCATACGTTGCTGAGGATCCATGCTTGAGGCTTCTGCCGGCGTGACTGAGAAGAAAGGAGCATCGAATTCTCTGACATTGCCTTGAATGAAATGTCCTTCCTTTCCGCCAATCTGAAGTTCCTTAGTTGGCCACAATGAGAAGATTGGCGAGAGGGGGCACATCATACAACTCCATCTCTATGGTTGTCTGGATGCCAGAAAGCAGCCGAATTATATCGAGCCGGTGGTACAGGACCTCTAGCAGATCTCCCAGCAAGGAGAAATTCGTAGAACTTCTCTGGAGTATCGCCGTCACATGGGTATTTGGCATCTAAACCAATAACAGCAATTGGTTCAACAGCCATCTTATTCGAATTTTTGGATTCTATTTTGATAAGGCAGAAGTGTGGGACCGCTTTACTTGTCTTTTATACGTTATAGATTTAGAAATCATAGAATGAGATAGGTGGTACAAAGTCGTCCCAAGAGTGGAAGTACTAATACTGAGATTATGTTTTCTTTATAACTACCCAGGGCCCCAATATTCCAATTATGGAAGGGCATACTTGCAAAGTACGGATATCATTCGCGAGATAACTTCACCAGTGGGCCAGGATCTGGCCATAAATGTCCCGTTTTGGTAGAGATGACGTGTATTTACCCTATCTAGATACGTGCTACGACGTTGGCGTGAGTCAGTAAGGATTGATCCTAATCGTATAGATGCATGCACTGATTATATGCAGGTCTTTTCATTCTTAACCCTGTCTCTCTCAAACAAAGCTTGTTCTATTGCAGATAGTATGACCATAAAACGGTAGCAGTTCAAGAGTCACATGTAAGATCGATTCCTACAGATATGTAAGCTGCAGCTCGAATGTCAATATCGACAATGCGGTCATGTTCTTCACCGCCACCGGGTTCCGGTTAGCTCTTCTACAGCAGTGTAGTTGTCTGGGTCTCTGCCATGTCCAACAAACAACATCGGACCAAGCCGTAACCGCTATATCTTAAAGCTACAAAGCACCATATCAAGGAAGTTAGTCACCTCTCTCTCTCTCTCTCTTTGTGTAGTTTCTAGGCATAGAAACAAGATAAAGTGTTTCGGGGCATGTGAGTTATTGTAAGTTGTACAAATCTTCTCCGAGGTAACGCAGATCTACTTCCACGTGAACGCAATGTGGATATGCTATACATAACCTAGTAGATGCAAGTAAGAAGTGGGTTACATACATGCGGATGAGTAATCCAGCACACTAAATAATAAACGGCTGACCGAGGGGTTAAGTGGCTAGGCGCCGAGGTGAAGTTTTATACCTCAAGCGCTTTGCATAAAGAATTGCTTGCTTGCTTGCCCCTTGATATACCTACGGTTTTTTCAAATGTATCATGGTACGTACGGCTTTCAATAGGAAAACAAGAAGGCGTTTTATATATTGCCAGCACGTGTTTGTTTACCCATCAGAGGCTCCTACGATTCTCGTTTAGCAACCCATATGGATCTTGATCCCTAGGTATATATAATGCTATGTATAGCCAGGGTTGTTCGGTTAGCTTACTAGTTGGCATCTAGCCGACTTGGCCAGGCCAATCTATAGACTAACATGTTCAAGCAACTCCCCAAACTCTAGGAAAGGCTTAAAGAATAGAAAAGCTGGCTAGTTAGTTAGTATATGTTAAAACAAATGAATTAAGTATCTTTACAATGTCATGCAACATAGTTCTCACTGTAGGCGTTTGTTTCTACTGTTGTATATGTTGGTTGTATGACATAATGCTGTTGGCTAGCTACTAATTAATAGTGGATATATTTATAAGCGCTAAGCTGCATATATACGGCGGGTGCAATGAACTTCAAGGTGTTAATTCCACATACAATACAAAAAGATAAAAATACATAGAAACAAAATAACACACAACATGTACTCAAGTACTCCGAATCGGGGAATCGAACCCCGGGCTTGACGGCACTTCCCCGCATCACACCACAATAAATGATGATGCTGTTGATGTTGTTGAGAGCGTCAAATGTTGGCCACTACACCAATTCGGATTATGAATGAACATGATGCCCACTAGCGGAATCGAACCGCTGATCTTGTCATGGCATCTAGTGCACTGGACTCTGAATGAAGAACAATTACTAGTGACACGCTATACCACTTAGCCAAGCGGGCAATGCTGATTGGCTCATGAGCCGTTGAAAAGGATGACTAGAAAAGAAGTCTATATAATGGGGCAGAGGAAGGCCGGTTTTTAGGGCAGTTTGAGCCGTCAAGTTAGAGAAGCCGTGGTAGATCCACAACTCCAATTCATAATTTATTATTCACTTGTTACTTGAGCTCCTTTGAATTACCGCTTTGAAGTAGGCGAACAGCGCGGCGTCAACAATTAGACGAATCCACCTAGCAATATCGGCTCTTGTCATGATTCATTTTTAAGATTCCTGTGAGATGGATGCGAAGAGTTCGTGGACAACAGCCTGGAAGTTGAGGAGTGCGCTCTCTAGTCAGGGGTTTACGACCCAAACGCCGACTTGCAGAAGTTCAATCTGCTCTCTATTATAGAGTTCGCCTCTAAACTCCCAAAACAACCTTGCGATTAGCAGTGACCCATAGAAAATCCTCGACTCTATTTAAATATTAGTCTGTAGTATTACTGTGACGGACTAGTGTATATATACCGTTATTGTCAATAGTGCAATAACGGCGTCAGTTTAGGTTCTCAAAATTACGAAGAACATGCAGTCGTCGCATTTGTTGCCCCCCTTTCCATATAAGCCTGCATCAACTACACTTTGCTGTAGAATTTAGGAAGTTATTGTTGACCGAAATCCTAGGACCCTATAATTATCACTTAGCTTACTGTTTCAGCTGCATAAAAGCAAAGACTCAAAAGATGAACTTTAATCTCTAAATAGGTTCCATCTTACAGCTAATTGAGGGGATACAAAAGCCTATCGCGGAGCCTCTAAAAGTGTGTGTCGAGGGTTGGGGTACATAGAGTGGTGTAACCACAACTTTGTTCTGACAGCGGGCAGTTTTAGTCTGAATTTCTGGGGCAAATAAGTAAGTAGGCATTGGTAAATATTGGTTAATAATATGTAAAACCACTCTTTCATATTGCCTAAGTCCGAAATATTTCGCTTCCTTGCCTCGCCTTAGTCGTGGTTCCAACCGTAAGCATATATAAGTAACTGTAGGCGGCCGATTAGTTGCCCGAATTGATCACTTCAACTTTTGCTAAGAGCGCTATAATATACTGCTGCAGTTCTGGGTAGGTGATACATGCAATCACTCGGCCACCTTAGAAGTTGCTGGTTAAATTTCAGCTTATGCAGCTGCCGGATATTTGAACGGCGACTTACGAGGTAGAAAGTCTTAAATACTGTGTTGCGTCCCTTCGAGGCACCCAACACCGCATGAATTGGTACCGGAGCATCGACTATCCGTCTTTCAGTCGTCCAAACTTTCGAACACCTACGCGCAATAACATACATGCTGTTGAAGTCAGGGGGCTGGGATCTTACGATCTACATGCATCTCACTTATGTATATATAAGGGCTCACACCATTCAGGGATAGCCAAGGGACTTAGACTTCAACATAATCAACGGGATTACCATGTACCAACTTTGACATATACTACGCTAGAATCCAGAGCTCTTGTATCCATAGGCCCCCTAGCGTGACTGACACCTCACAAAGAATATGGATAATGCCCCTGATAACCGCAAACGGTAAAGCCGCCCAGTAGCGTAATCTAGTTAGAAGTATCCAGGCTGAAGAGCCACAGGTAGTTGCGTAAACAGGGATATGCTGTCAGGGGGTTTGTCGCCAGAATTAAGGCGAGTCACAGGTAGGTCGCTACTAGGTAGAAGTATAGGGCCAAGGACTTAATGGCATTAACTCCTGAACCTCACCTCTAACAGTTGGAAGGCTTTGGGTCTTTATATACCCAAATTATACGCTATATCTACCTGAGTAGGTAGCATCTACTTACTTGCTACATTATCCCTTGACATATGCGCCATGCTTAATTATCCGTATATGAGCAGGGCGTTATTGTTGTATTTAACTGCAGGGGGGGAGGCTGTATTAGAACTCTCTACGGAATTTCTCCAAGGGTATGCGAGAGTGATAGACTAAGGATTTTCTATTGTGTAAACGTATAAAACCAACTTAGCAAATTCAGCTTTAACAGACGGAGTTTCCAATCAGGTCACGTAAGAGTAACAAATCGATCAGCGGAGACAGACAGCAAGGGCGTGCGCCTTTGCGATCGGGAGTGTAACAGATATAACCGTAAACATACTAGTAGGGCAAAATGTCAAGTTTTTGGTATCTGCTCACTAGTGTTACTTCGGTATGGGATGATTGTTCGGGTCTGTGCGACGACACAGTGCTGCAGTTCCGTTCCGTGAGACAGGGAGCAGGACGGTGCGGGTGATACGCAAATGAGACAGCGTAACTGCAAAAGAGCAAAATACGTGCTACCCAAGTGAGATGAAGGGAATGAGACGGCCAAATCGGCCGAGATTTGGAAAAGTCGATCGCAATCCTTCACTGACCGGTTATCCTAGAGGAACCTATGAGGGATTTTGTGGGAGGGATTCTGTGTTGTGCTCGGGAATCCTGTCGTTAGGGTGGCGAATGCGCTGCAAAGCTAAAGATACATGGGAGCAGAACTCTGCCGCCTTGCCTACGGCACGCTGGATCGTAAGGCAAGATTGTTTATCGGATACCATAGATGTGTGATATACCTATGTAAAAAAGGTGTAAACGTTACGTGTAGGCACTTTACATGAGGAGGGACGATAGAGTCCTAGCTGGGATCTGTTGTATTGGTTGTCATGGTACAGTGTCATGTAAATTATCTGCTGAATATTTTCCCATGTTCCCAGAACTCAGCGTTAACTCGGATGGGCTTGTTTCCCCATCAACCTTTACCAAAGTTAAGCACGCTATTGTTGTTCCTTGTAGATGAAGCAAATAGACGAAAGATTTTGTCCTCTACTCGTATTTCCTGGCAGCTTCAAGTCCATGTGTCACTTGAGACAACTCTCCTAGCGATGGCAAGTGTGAGGAAGTGTGGGTATACAAGCATCAGCACAAGATTGACGCAGGTTCTCTTGCGTGACATAATTTGGATGACTTTGAGAAAGGTGCCCATCGGCGCTGGCCACACGGAGTCGTTCATGCAACACTCTCAATGATCGAATCCTGCTGTGTTTCCGCTTAACGACAAGGGAAAAGTCTAGAACAAACCCCTTGTTATGTCAGGGCGGCAAACTAAAAATGTATAATCCAATCCGGAGCGTGGCTCGCGCTGCAATCCCCGTAAATACGCAAGACCCAGTAATTTGTAGTAGATGGTACTGAGATCTAGAAATAGCCCCTAGCCCTGTGGTAACACGAGAAGGATTACAAAGTGAAGTGATAGTGTCTCTCCTTGCCGATCGAACGTTGATCGGATAAAAACGCAACTGGTAGATCCACAGTTGAAAAGCTCATGTATCTTAGTCCCTGCCCCCACTCAGCACGGAAACTGAAGCATACAATGGAACGGTAAAACAGGCTGGAAGCAAGTCCCAACTCCGCGTAACATGAGTTGGATTAGGACCTTGCGCCGGGGAGTCTTCCCCGCCACTCTGTTGCAGGAATGGGCCGAGCTTACGGCGCATTGATTAATAAGGCAACCATTGTACAGTACTTGTTCTGAGGGGGCGGGGGAAAGGGTGTCAAATCTTCGAGAAGTCCTGCGCCACGCCCGAGAAAGGTTTAATTGTTGACTTGCTAGCGGGTGACGCCCGAAGGATTCATTGCAACAGCATTATCTCCAACCTTTGGGGATATGCGGCATGGCTATGTGGTACCTGCTTGATCTAAGAGCACATAAATTGAAAGAAGCGCTTCATCAGAGTTCGTGATTAGAAGAGGAACGGTGAAGTTGTTTAAGGATGAGTTGGTGTGACATTACCACGTTCGCCGTCATGTCGCGCTACATTGACTGGCATTGCTAAAAGGACCATACAGGTTGGCTTATTCTTAAGAACGGTAGCACTCATGGATGGCGGAACGCTCCCCGGATTAGATGTGGGTTTTGGATATTCAAGTCTTGTCAAGCCGGAGCAAGCAAAAAAAAAAGCACGTCAATTAGGCAGATAGATCTAATTGATCGTCAAACTGAACATTTCTTTCGAGCAAGAGGACGGCAACTAGTATTAGCCAGCCGTACTGTAAGTGAGCGAGATTGCGGTATATGCTACGGTAAATACTCAAAAACAGTAGGAGGAACTGGAAAGTTGAACCCGAAGTAGTAGTACAGGATCTTTTAATAGAAAATAAAATTAGAGATATACTCAGTACGAGTGACTCTTCCATATACCATGACAACTTTTAGCCTCAACTGGCCACCAAGGTACTTCCCATTGTGCGGCACAGAAAGTGAAACAGGAAATTCAATCAGTTGTTAGTAAACTCTCGACTGCCTTGAGTGGTATAGCTTAGGACTGGGTGGCGTCCGGACAAATGCAGATTTTATGCTGCAGCCGGTTCAGGGGTTGCGCAAGGACGATGATATTGTTAGTACTTAGTAAGAACTAGCAATCTATAAAGTAGTATGGGCGTCTATCACTCGACCGTAGACGCCGTGACCACAGTGATAGGTCGGTAAAGTTACACATTGGAACCAGTTCGAGCTTCGACGTAACTCGAGTGGACTCGTGGGGGTCTGGGATGGTGGTCAGCTCAAGTTGAGGTTACCAGTATAGTCCCCAGAAAATACAAACGGGAACCAGGGTCAATCTATCATTAGGTCAAAAGGTTTGATGTATAAGGTACCTGGTACGAACTCTAGGCATCTGGCGTTCAGAGAATTCCCCAGAGATGAAGAGAGCTCGGAGGAGTCTTAGGTGTTTGTGGGGAGGCTCTCGAAAAGATCTTTGTTACCTGTGATAATGACCGTCGAGAAAGTCGTCATGAATCCACCGATCAGTTCTTATACGGTTTCCCATTCCGATGCACTCTTGTTTGACATACCCAATAGGACCTGGCTGTCACAGTACTGTCACCCATTAGCTCCGCTAATGTCTCACTGGCTCCATACCCAACTTTTAACCGTTGTCACAAGGCGCCAGACTTGTCCAAGGCTTGCGGAGAAGCAGATGTTTCCAGGAGTCTTGCTTAAATCGTTTCGGTAACGTTACCAAAGTGTTCGAGTAACGTTGAGTATAAACATAATCCGCGATCTGGGTGAAACGATGCTGTGTAAATTTGACGGAGCCTTGGTTCGTGCCTCTCAGAAGTATCGTAGGGCTAATGAATCGTTCCACAAATACCTCTATCCGGGGCAATTCATCATACAACGGAATGTACCGGTAAGAATATAGTGAGACGTAAGCAAAAGTGCGAATAAACATCAGCCACAGCAGCAACTTCATATTCCACTATGTCCGTGTTTCCATTCAGTCGTGGCCTACTGTCATGATAATCAGTATCCCATCCCATTGATCTACATCAATAGATCTCCCAACGTAATCCAGCTCGTGTCGTCGCCGTTCGCCGTCACCGTTGAAGCGGAATCTAGAATGACGCGGCGCGTTTGAAGTAGGCAACAAGTCTTAATACAATTTAGCGATATCTCGTGCGCATGGCGAAGGCCGTGGCTGGTTCTCTAACGACCGTATTGGATGGTGAGTGTGACTGCCGATAATGCGCTAGGGAGTCCCCGTACGACACTCATCTCCAACGCAGCGTTGACCATCGAACCTCGCTCGTCGCTCCGCCTTTTGGGGTAAATATTCTTGACCGCTCAATGTAGAGTTGCATTGGGGCGTTTCATTGCATGGCCGGTTGAAGAAAAGGGAAATTTAAAGGGAATCCGAATAACAGCAGAGCCTCAAGTCAAAAGTGAAAGCAACTTAGTGGTCACACAAGCCAACAACATATAAACTCAACGTGGCATTAGCACATTCGGGATTTGCATTTGGCGGTCTAGCAAGAGCGAGGGTGATCCCTTCAGGTTGCCCGATGGGAACCCAAATTTTCGGTTACGGTTGCGCAGCTTTCTGCGGAGAAGTGTAGCAGTACATTCCATTCTCTTTCAGTACCTAAGTCTTACCGCCATATACGGGGGTCAAAGGTTGTGTAAACTGCAGCATGAGTCTATTGTAGGCAAGAGAAGCGATCGTCTAAGCCAAACATACACAGTATAGGACAGGCAATGAGTGTACTCTTACTGATGTTGATGTTTGTGTAGCTACCCGCGCTTAGAATATGGGGGGGAAGCGAGGGTTGATTGGATGGTGAGAATGGAAGGTGACACAGAATAGAGACACTTCTCGTAACACTTCCAGGGTTACTGCCGGGGTTATAGGCTGACATAAAGATATGCAAGACAGGCACAAGATACGGGACGCTCCTCCACCCGCTGATCTGGAGACTGGAGTCAAGTTCGACTCTGCCACCGCCAAGGCGGGACTGTTCGCGGGAGGCACAGCCCCCGATGGAGAACACCACCCGGATCAGATACTTGATATAAAAAAAGGCACGATGGTGATAGGTGAGCGACAGACGACGTCCTTAGCCACACTTTGTGAACAGAACGGGGTATTTCTATATCAGTTGGGGGCTGTGATTGCCGAGGAACTCAGCAAATCATCAACGGTTAATCAATCAGCAAAGCGTTCGGCGTTCTCCCATATATATCGCAAGATCTGCCTAATAAGGTGTGTATGTAGGTAGATAGATAGTCTGTCTACATATAGATTCCGCCTTGTGGGTAAGTAGAAGTGGCTGCTCAACACGGAAATAACTGCCGCCCTTGAGGTTTGCTGTATCTACCTCTACCTTACTTTGTCGTGTAAGATAGGTAGCGAAGTAGGTACCTACACGTGTACTAAGCAAGTATGAAAGTGTGGACGGGTGAACGTGTGGACGTGTGGACATGTGGACCATGGATATGCATGCGTATACGTGTGGTGATTCTGTTCGGCCCCTAAAATGGTTGCAATGTAGGTACATGGTATAGAAAAGTGTGTGGGTCTATACAAGCCAAAAAAAGACGTATTTCTGCGAATAGATACGCCCTTCTGTCTGCCTTCGCGTTGCCTTGAGTGCTCCAAGAACGGACATCATGATGGCCGTTTTTCTATTGGATCTCGATATTGTGCTATTCGGTGAAGAAGAGGGAATGGCGAATGGCTGAAGGGAATGTCTCTCTCCCTGCTGTTGTTGGCTCGAGTGGATTCGCTAGTCGCCCTACTATGTAATCTGCCCCTCTTGTATCTACCTGGTGCGGGTACTGTGTGGGCCAAGCACAGGCGTGTACTTACATAGTACACTAGTACCTAATAGACCTGTTTATCTGGTACTTGGGGAAAAGTACATACAATATTTTGATTCGATACCCAGAATGCTACCTCACCTCATAAGTAATCATCGCTTGCCCCCGGCCATAACAGAACAAGCCGGAAAATAGGTATGATGTCCCTATAATCTCAGGGCAAGAAAAAAATAATTAAATACTACGTTTCAACCCAACAGATAAAGTAGGGAGCAACCATGCTTCCCCGGTCAAAACTCACCCCCCAATAGCTGAGCGCGTTTACTGTGTTACTGGTAAACTTGACTGCACCAATGGATATCGGTTACTGATCGGTTACTGATCGGTCAAGTGGCTGTGTGGCTTCGCTGCATTTCCCCAAATTAGGAACAATACTACAATACTAAGCGAACTAGTCCGTCTCGTTCTGGGGAATTTCTGCAGTGATGCGCAGTCCTTTTAGCGCTCGTATAATAACATCTCAGGGAAAAGTGAAAAAACGGAAAAAGAAAGCGGAAAACCACCCAGCAAGACAAGAACTACCTACTCCTTCCGCAGATCGTCGTCATGATCCGCAACGCCCAGGTTGACAGAGTCATACCGGCACCGCACCGCACCGCACATCTACTAGTAGTGTACCGCATATCCAGTGTAGGTACTTAGTAGCCAGCCCAGCTGAGCCCTGGAACGCAGGGCTTCTTGTTGGCAGTTGATCCTCTCCAATGGTCGGCCACATCGGGATTCTGGACAGCCATTGGATCAACCCATTGTCCGGTCATCTCATCCTACTTAGACTAGACAGACGTTAGGTTGCAGAGTCTCCTCTTTGTGCAACCTTGCGTCACGTCCGTATCTATGACTCGCCTTAATGCGAACCTAACAGGCAACACTCTGATCGGGCGGACTGTACTCGAGCCAATGTCGCACCACAGAAAACAGAAATCGCAAAGTACCTACTTATACACACCCGCCATGCATGCATATTCGTGTCTGGTGCCTGGAGTTATCTTGTTTAGTGGGTTGTATTACATACTTGGTGGCTTTACGCCTACTTGTCTGCCTCCTAGTTGTCCTGCCGCCTGGATCATCGATCTGCCTTGAATGTCTGCATAATATTATTTACACATCAACTGATTAACGCCCTTAAGGCGTAGCTCTGAGGCCTAGTAGAGCCGTTGTTCACTCCTCTTGTAACTAACCAAAACATTCGGTATCTTACCGTACTTGAAGCGTATGGTATGGTATGGACCGTATGGTATGGACCGTACTACTATGGTATGGTGCTACAGTAGACCTGAAGGGGCAGGGGGGCTGTTAAGCAGGACGGAATTACTGAGTACCTAGGTCTAGGTAGTCTCTGATGGGTCGCGCACCGTGCACTTCCTTGGCGCTAAGCTGACTTCTAGTGTACCTCGTCAAGTCCTGTGGGTGGGTCTGTTGCCTGAGGACATGGCGCGCGACCAATTCTTATGGAAGTACTGTACATACAGGGATTGTGGCATCTGAAAGGGGGGGGTTGCATACTACGCTGCGCAGTGCGCTGCATGAAAAAGAAAGAATGCTCAGGGTCAAGTATCTTGGCACGTTGGAGGAGGCTCCGCGTGGGTCGTGAATAGAGAGGCCATGGGCCATAGACCCTGTGAGCGCAGGATCAGTAACTAACAGGATCAAATAGCAAGTTGTAACGGCATTGGAGTTTCGGTGTTGGAATTGCTGCGCCGCCTTCTCACTGCCTTGATAGTAACCTTGGACCTCCCCCGTGGCTATTGTACCTATTATCAGTATACAAAGAATCAAGATCCCGCCCCAATGCTTTTCTTCCTCCTCTCTTTGCTGACCATATTCCTGGAGCACCAGCCCCCATAGAACACATGTTGACTCGACGATACAGAGATGGTTGTGTCTCTAGTCTACTAAATAAGTGACTATTTGAAGACTCCCCCTTGTATTCGACTTCAGGCACCCACGAACTACCTACCACCGTCGTCCACAAGTTGATTCCTTCTTGGTTTGAGGTATTAGTCCCTGCGGTTGCCGGCTTACAAGATGGCTTACCCCCATGCCACTTATGTCGACTCCTCCCCGTATTCCTTATACACAGAGCTGTCGATGGACCCGGAAATCAAGCGTTCAGTTTCGCCGACAAGTACTGCCGGATCTTGGACCGTCAGCCGCTACCTGACAGACAACAAATCGCCATTACTTTTATACCCAACGATGGACCCTGCTACCTCAGGAATTGTGTCCCCATTCCCTCCGGCTCACTTCCAGCGCGCGGGCTCACCGTCGTACACCAACTCGTCATCGACTTGCAGCAGTGTTTTCAGTCCGCCAAGGGAGACCGACTACTGTCAAGGCCGCTCACCACCGACACCTTCTGACGTGCCTCTATTATCGCCATATGACAGCTGGCGCTCCCATCCTCAGGTCTACGAATTCACTGGTTTAGCTGATGGCTGTGTTAATCTTGGGGATGTCAATCCAATGCAGGATTTTCCAATTCCCTTTTATGAAGACAATGCGCATAGGCTCCACTTCTCCGCGAGGACTTCTAGCATGTCAAGTGAGGATAGCAATGTGAGCCATATTAAAGTATGGAACGAAGAGGAAGTACCCCAGCACCTTAGGAGCTCAAGTCTGGACACTCCAATCGTGAAAGAGGAGATCTGTATCCCGGACAACACACCAAACCCCCACACCCTCGAAGAAGACGACATCGAGCTTGGAGATGATCCTGAGAGTCCATATCTGAAGACCGAGCCAAACGAAGACGAAGAGGACGACGAAGACGACGATGACGAGTACAATCCATGCCAGAAATCGAAGAATACGCCGACCAAATCAGCTCGCAATACTAAGAGCCACAAGCGACGTAGCACCTCGCATTCATCCTCCGACGCAAAGCGCCCCAAGACTACAATGGAAGAAACGCTAGTAGTTCGATCGGGCACTAAAGCGCCCCTCCAAGGGGCCAAGGGACAATACTCTTGTCCCGATTGTCTCAAAGTATCCTTCAAAGATCGAATCGGCCTCGACAATCACATCAAGAAGCAGCACACGCGACCATTTACTTGCATCTTCGAGTTCGCAGGCTGCCGTTCTACGTTTGCGAGCAAGAACGAATGGAAACGACACTGCGCCTCTCAGCATATTGTGCTTCAATATTGGGTCTGCCAGCAGGATGCGTGCGCACAGGTCTCAAACAAACTCGCCACGCCAAAGAAATCGTCGAGTACCGGGCGTAGTAGACGCACCGACTACCCTCGCTACCCCGTCGCTTACCCATCGGCTCTTCCCAACGGTACCATCTTCAATCGTAAGGACCTTTACACGCAGCATCTCCGGCGCATGCATGTCCCCGCGCACCTGAAAACCAAAGTCAAGTCGAAAACACATGTGCCTGAGTGGGACGATGAACAACGTAGGCATCAAGACGAGGCGATTAGAACCAGATGCCAGTTGCCTATGCACATGTTGTGCCCAGCACCTGAATGCAACGTGCGATTCGATGGTGTCAACGCCTGGGATGAGCGCATGGAGCACGTCGCAAAGCATCTAGAGAAGGCCGCCGCCGGCATCGAGCCACCAGTGCCATTCGGTGGCGATACTGATAGCACACTAGTGGAATGGGCTACCAGTCCTGCCATCGGCATCCTCAGAAGGGGAGATAAGGGCAGGTGGGCATTGCAGAACCCACTGAAGGCGACCGGGTATCCGATCTCGCCCGTAGCCGCGGACGACGAAGACGACGAAGACGCTGATGCCGAGGGCGAGGAAGTCGACGAGTGAAGATTGGTCTTGGAGCACACGTTCCCATTATACCCCTCATTTCAAACGCGTGTTGTATTATTTTCATTTCGTGTCACTTATTTCTATGGAGGGGATGACATAAAAAACAAGGCATGTACAAGTCAGTTTGCGCTCTTTTCTTCTCGATGGTGAAACTACCTAGTTTCCATTTCTCTTAATATGTTCTATCATCGCGGTATATATCTCTCTGTCCGACATATGGGAAAGGGACTGCGGCCGCTGGAGACTTCTAAGTCTAGGATATTTAACGATTATGATCATCTTACGATTACCAAGATAGAACAATTAATTGATGTATGATGTATAATGCAGAATGTATTTTCACTCTCTCCGTGCTACTCTGCAACATACGCCATAGGCACAAAAAGGAATAATAATCATAACAGACCCTAGAATCCGTTCATCATGCAAGACCCATTAACCAGGTCATCGGCGTCCATCTACCTATCTACCTAGCATTACGTGATATGAGGGAAATTGAGCTATTCTGTGTGCTACGGGGGCTTAACGGGAAAAGCGTAGTAAGATTCTTTTTACTCTTCTTTGACATATGTAGGCACGGTACTTTTTCCCGTCTGGGGAAATGGAACAGTTTACTGCATGCGCGACATCCGCAGATAACAAACTTTTCCAACGACTTACTATTTCCGCCGTGGTGACACACGATACGACGTATGCCTCCTGCTTATGTAGTAGTATACTGCTTATGTACACTGCTACTGTATGTCTGTATGTACTGTATACCACCATGTTTACATTTGCACTCCAGTAGTGCGCAACGGCGTGATTGGGCTCCCCTTGGCCCTTGCTTTCCCTGGCCTTGGGGCGTAAGATCGTCTACCTTACTTAGTACAGTAGTATGTAGTCTACCGGGTATGGTACAGCCAGCACGGAACCGAACGGTTCTCTTACCCCCCTTCCAAGGTTCCATCCCTATTTTTTGGTCCTGCTATGGAACACCGATCTGCACTGTCACGAACAGCCCACCAACTACAACGGCCGCCAAGTTTGCTGTCAGCTGTGTGAATGCGGCACATTACCTTCTTGGTATAGGATAACATACCTACACTACTGATATGAGTACAACATGCGCATCGGTAATCCACTCTTTCTGTCGAGTTCTCTGAACAGCTGAATAGTTTCCTAAATAGACTCGTGGCATTGGAAGCGCCTTGCATCAGCATCACAGCTTGTCGCAAGATGACCCCAAGTTTGGCGGCTTTCGTTCGTTTGCCCGAATTAGGGACGTACAGTATGTGACGTAAGAGGCACATGTATCCACCAGATACATGTAGTCAACAATCTTTAATGTACTTACCTACCTATGTAGTTAGTGTATACCGGGCGCTAAAGCCGCAGAGACATGGACCCTGGCAGTACTTGATGCGTACTACCTACACTAAGAGGTACATTGTCTTTAGTGGAGGTAGAATACTATACTAGTAGGTATAGGTGCACTACTATCTAAAAATGGCAAAAAAGGGGACGACAGGTCAGTCTCTACTGAGTAGGAGGAGTCTATAGGAGACCTGTAGGTACATGTATAATGGGGGTTTCCTCAGACAAGATAGCATGAGGTGGCGGCGGATAGGGCCGTAAGCACACTCTCCCACACTTCCGCTTCGGGATTACATGTACCTATCTATACTCAGTAAATGAGCTAAAAGCGAATACCAATAGCGCTCTCACTACCGACCATATTTAGCCCATGGTAAATCCAGTATACTAGGTACTCACATGCCATTTAGCGTATGAGTATGCTACATCGTGTACCTGCCTACAGTAACAACAATGAAGCAAACCCCAATTGTTTGTTGGCATGTTGACATGATCATAAATTATTCGACATGCGAGCAATCCAATCACCCCACAGACCACGGTAACTCCGCCCGTGCGTGATGCCACCATTCATCGTGCACTCCTGCGTACTACTGCCCATCAGGAGATACATACTACGTAGTACGTACCTACATATCTATGCGCAACCCCAACGTATGGCCTATGTATGGCCTACATACGGTACCGTACACTATCGTATCGCATGGCCAATGGCTCCACAGCGGCATGGACATGGCATGGACATGACACGACATGCACACGTGCCGCGGTGTTTTATAGGAGTTATCTAAGTACTTAAGAGTAGTTAGTATACGCTCCCTGGCATTGGGACTTGGATTGAGAAGGTAAGGTAAGTAAAGATGTACAAGGTAGTAAGTAAGCACGCTACAGCACTAGGTTAGTACCTACTGTAGGTTATAGGTACTATAACTACTAGGTACAATATTAATAACTTCACTATACCGGTAGTCTATAGGGCAGTCGATATTCGGTACACTACACCGTACCCCAGTATCCATTACCATACTACCTTAGTACCTACTTATATTCTTGGTTTTTGGGGTAAGTTAGGTGCATGCTAGGTATACATCACAAGACTCTAACTTGATGTAGTTATGTACCTAGCGGCTCCTCTTTTGTGTTTCCCTCTACCACCTCAGCCACAAATTGAGAACCGCGCTTGCTGCCCCTTGTCCCTTCACTTCACTCTTTCACCACCACTACACCACATCCACACCACACCACACACCACACTACTCAAGTACATCCACGGCCACTGCCACTGCCACTGCCACCCACTGTACTGCCACACCCTCGCCTGCTAACCCTACTATCACATGCTCAACGCTGTCTTGCCATTTGCATCATCCCAAGTGACGTGCTCGGTACCGTAGAGGGGAAATAGCCAACCGCCTTTTCAAGGGCGCTACAGAAGCTACCAGTATTGCCTTGCCCCTGAACCCCGCGCAAAAAGCAATCACCATCAGCAGCATCAACACCACCAAACCCCCCCCCCCCAAAAACCGAGGCAATAGTCTAGGGAGCCGTGGTAATAGTTCCAGCCGAGGTGAGCCACATTGAAACTGAATGGCCGCAACCCGGGGTTTGCCACTTGTAGGAGCCACGGATACTGCAACGGAACCCTCTTCCGCCAGCCATCATCGTACGCCTCCTTGCATGTCAAATAGCAACATGCTTGGTTCGTCAGGCCCAAGCCTTGTTAATGTAGATCTCGCTAATCGGTCAGATCCACTTGACCCTCCAGATCTGTCTGATCATACTAGACGTTCGCGCCTTGGACCCACATCCCCAATCCAGCAGACGCCAGAGGATGATGATAGTTTGATGACATCGTCTGATGATGGCCGGGGTGGTTCCATGCCGAAGAACGAGGATGATGATGACAGTACTGTTGTCGATGACGATCACGACACACCTTCTCGATTAGACAAGGGAAAGGCCCCGGAAGCGACCTGTCTAGTATCCGCTTCTCAGCAGATACCACGCACCAACACATATGAGGAAGCTTCTCGTAATGTACTGCAAGCTGAAAATCCTACTGGAGCGGCTCAGGAGAATGAGTGGTCGGGTACCTCGACGAATCTAATAAAGACAGCCACCAATGAGGAGGACTCTGAGATCTCGAGCCGCTCAGCTCAAGCAGAGTCTCAGAACTCAAGTTATCCATCGAGTCTATTCGAAGAGGAACAAGGCAATAATGCAGCCACTGACACCTTGGCGCTAACGAACCAAGACACGTCATGGAAGCAGAAGGAGAAGCAGAAAGCGGACCCGCAAGCTGAAACAGGGTCCTTGTCAGAGGCGTCTGGAGAGGAGAAGCCCTTTCGGCCGCTAAATATCGGTGAACCCGGCTGGGAGAAGTCAGCAGGAAGACCACCTCAGAAACTGCCAGTTCGCTTTAGAGATGCTGTCGGGCGCAGCTTTCTCTTCCCCTGGGAGAAAGCAAAGACGTGGGGGGTGAGTGCTAGCACCTTACTCAAGTTCATTTTGGGTCTAATCATACCAAACTTGGACCACTCATTCATCGATTCGTGATTTGCTTACCAGGTACCAGGGAATGAGAAGGCTGATTAATAGCTGCTTCCTTCACGTGGATATCCTTGGACCGCACGTGATGGCAGGCCGTTATGATTTATTGATCAATCTACCTTTCCCTATGGATGCCGCGAGTGAGATGTCGCCTGTGACCTCTCCGACGCCCGTTTCTACGCAGGCCTCGACTTCAACAGCGGAAGTACCGAGCTCGCTTACTGTTGCTGGTTCATCGTCAGCGCCAGGCCCATCGGACAACGCTAACTCCTCCCAGCAACAACAGCCTAGGTCGTCGTTCGTTGTGCTCCCCGAGCTTTGGGAAGACACTGTCGAGCCAGGCATGCTCGTCGTACAACACATATGGCCATTGCCGACACCCAATTTTGTCGCCCAGCCGGTCCAACCGTCGCCGCCACAGCCACATCATCACCTTCCCCTGGGCCCGCCGGCATAATATACCCAGCTGGCAGGGCCGCGGTACTCGCGGACGGGGAAGAGGTGCTGGTGCTGGTGCTGGTGCTGGCGTTGGTCTGTTCGGGGACGAGGCGGGGTCGGCGGAAACATATTCGCCCCCCGCCGCCACACCCTGGAGGCTCCAGACATACTCCTATGGTCATCTTCTGCGTTGAGCCGCGTAGGGGAAAGACGAGGAAACGACAAGATAGGGCATAAGGGGAAGAGCTACGGGGTTGAAGGCAAAGCGACTTTTGGGGGGTTCGGGTTCATGAGTCTATGAGGTATGAGAGCGATGTTGGCTGGCGTCTTGGCTTGCGAGGTGTAAGGTGCAGGACAATCCCGATTGATAGCGCTTTTTGGGGCCTACTTTTGCTTTGTTCTTGAGGGTTTTTTTTGTTTATGACGTCGGCGCACATGGGTGAGCGACAGCCGATGCTCTCAGGAAGAGCTACGGACTACTAGTTTTGGTTCTACATGGAACGTTGTCGAAAGGGTAGGATGGGTCAGGATGCTCCATGGTTGGCGGAGGACGCACATGGAGTTTGCCATTGTGTTTTGAAACAAATTCTCGTTCATCATTGCGCGGCGCCTGGGCTCTATAGTCTGTCTGTCTGTCTATATATGAAAATATGTTGATCCCGGTTACTACACTTTATCTCCGCCAATATTGGAGTATGTGGTAGCAGTCTCCGTGGCGTTTTCTCTTGTACGTTCTTCCAGCCGCCGATATATTCGGTATCTCACTTGGACCCTACTCAGGGAATGAGGCCTCGATATGCTGTAATTCTGTCTTTCTCTATTCTGGAATATAAGGCTTAGGGGGCTTCACTGGCGCGATTTTGTATACGCGGTCTACCGGTGTGTTTATGTATCAGCCTGTCTGTATACCCGTCAACGTTCGCGCACAACGTACATTTCATGGCCCTCGATGTTATTCTTACTTAGCCCACTGCCTCCAGTTTCCGAAGTGCTTGTTTCGTCTTTAAGGCGGTCTTTTCGAGAACTTGGATTGATGTATCGCGATTGCCGAGACGTAGTGTTTGACAACATCAGCCCTTGCTTCTCGTTTTTGTCTTGGGAGTTGTAATTACGCTGACAGTTATCCTGCAAGTCTCGTAACAACCCGCCGTGCTGGGATATGGCTTCACTCCGCTGTCTGTCTATTGTACATATGCCCGTACGTACGCCTGCTCAGATATCGCACGCACATACACAGCTGTTAAGTACCTTCAACAGCAACACCACTCGTACGGCCATGCGATACTGCTACGAGGTCGAGTATCGACGTACTACCAGACCCCCTACACTCCTCTAGGCTGATTTATTCCTTTTAACTATCCTAAACACAACTATCATCCACGATACTTGTATGTGCCTTTACTCCCTTTGATACTGCGTATTCAGCTTATGCCTCTTTGCACTCGCGAGATCTTAAAAACTCCTGTTTAGCAAAACGGAAGCTGAAAAATCAGTTATAAAACAATTGCATAACAAGGTTAACAGCACAATAAAAGCGCTTAATATGAAGTATCTATATAAACAGAGCCAAATTTCTTATTTATATATATAAGTACTACTAAATAAGAAGCTTTGCACGACTATATAAAAGCGCTTAAACCATGCAGTAAAACACTCTCAGATTCTCTGTTCCCACTCGGCATAGCTCTGATACCAGTGCGACTTTATCGATCTATTCTAGTGACCTAGTTTTAAATTTTAATACGCCCTCGTGCCATCTCGGATTCAACCATGATATCGTCCCCATCAATATTTTTCAGCGACTTTATTTCTGCACCACGGAGGAATTCAAATGGCTGGCACGATTTTTCCATCTCGTCGGCAAGCTTTTGCATACAAATGTTGAAGTGTTGGTATGGAAGCCTCCGGGACTGGAGGTTCTGGCATCCGGACTTGGAGTCTCCTATACCAACCACATTGCATCACAGGGTGGAGAACCCCTACGTGGCCTCACTCGTGGCGTGACGACAAGATGAGCCATAACGGTTAATTCTAATGCGGAAACGGTGAATAATGGTTGTATGGTCTAATATTGTACGGACAAATTCTACATTACCCTAAGGGGTATGTTTAACGGAACCAATGAGATTGGCTTTGTTCATCCTGTTTTTAGAAATGATTGACATAGGTGCTAGAATATAAAATGTTAGGGGTAGTAATGACGAATGGGAAAATAGGCAATTGTGGGTTGTAATGATTTAATAAGAAAGTCATACCGTATTCCTTGAGATATGAGAAACCACGCGCCGTTGAGAAAAAGTAGACGATGGCGTAATCCCTGGATGCCTTTGCTCTATTAATAGAATGAATTGCTATAGAATTGATTATATAAAATACTTTTCTTTAGTTCTTGGGCTGAATAAATTAAAAAAGCGTCTAGGGATTGCGCTATTGTCCCCCTTTTCTTAACAGCGCGTGGTTTCTTATATCTCAAGGAGTGCGGTATCTTTAGCTGTAATAGTTCTCACTTATTCCGATTGTACGACCACCTTCCACTACCTAAGTACCTTAGCTATTGCCATCTAATAACAATCAGTATTCGTACAAAAATTCCGAGACAAGGAAGAAAGGATCTTGGAATAGCAGCTGCGGCCGAAGTATGATATGGGAGACAAGGGGCACAAATGATCTATAGTCGGCATCCGTAAAGCAGAGCTGCTGGAGGCGGGCCGGGTGAAGTCGTACATCATCGAGAAAGGCCCACGTCTTTCGTCGATATAAGTAGCGTTGCATCGACGATGAAAGTCCTATGGGGTAGAGCATCTTGTACATACCTGGCCCTTCTGTATAGTGCTTATCTTTTTCGCACAGGGGGTCAAAACCGAGTATACAGTCCTTGCAATCCATGTCAGAACTAATTCGCAGATCCTCTTGCTTGCGTTCGCAGAGGTCGTGCAACCACATCTGAACGCGATTCCGCCCTTGTTTCCCGGCTGTGACGGCTTGTAGGAGCGCGGTAGCGAGGTCGAAGCCAAAGCACGAAAGTTCAGAAAAGAGTTCATCAGCTACGTCTCCTTCCTCGTCGTATGCCTCACACTGGATTGTGATGGCCTTATGGAGCGACTCCACATACGATCGAACGCATACGATAGCTTCTGCCTCCACCAGCTGGAAAGTTTGGCCCTTGTACTTCCACAGCGAGGACAGCTCGTAATACCAACTGCTGTCGCCAGGGTTATCAGAGCAGCACATTTTGCATAAGAGTTCGTAGCGTAAAAATGCCCTGAAGAGTTTCTGTCGTCCCGTGCCAGTGAGGTTCGCCGCGCTGAACCGAGGGCTTAATGGGTGCCCCATGTATGTCAAATATTGGCTATAAAGCGACAAGGGTGAGAGACCAAAGTACTCACGGGAAGGGTCTGTGGCGGTCGCTTTGGTAAGGTAATTAGTCCCCGATGAACAGTAGTAATCGGCTATGCAATATGTAGAGCCGGACAAGATCGTCGGAAGGTGTGTCGTCGCATTCGTCATCGGGTCTCCTGAGAAGATTAGGGAGAATCTGGGCTTCCCACGACCTATAGTGATCACAAAGAGGGCCCGAGAAGACTCCAGCAGTATTTCGAGTTGGGACCAAGATGATTGCCATGGCATCTTGGACCATGTCATCGTCAAAATCAGCAGTAAGCTCGCGCTGACAGACTGTGTTGTGAGCTTGTGGGAAGGATCCATTTTCGTGGGCTTTCGGTCACTGATCTCCAGGACGGGGAGTCTAAATCGTAACGGTCGATTACGACAAGGCTAGACGCTGTGAGTGTAGGTGCGAGTGTATTGTTTGTTTGTGCGAACGGTAGGGTTGGTGAGGATGTGGGTTTGAGTGGAACATAGAAGATGGGATTACTCAAGTGAGTATGTTATGTAGACTTGCAGGTGCCATCGCGAGAGCCCACTAGATCATGGAGTTGAACTTAGTTCTTTGGGTTTTACCGTCTGAGTTAGCTGCCTCGAGCACATATAACCCTGATATGTTATTATATAAGGGGAAAAGCTCCACATATGCTATCAGAACCTATTTAGTTAGCTTGTATAGTATGGAGGGTAGGGAGTAGGCCGTGTTGAGTTTAACCTCATATGATTCCATGACAATAGATGCTATATTGAGCTAATTGTTGATCTAAGTTTCTACTAGTGGAAGAATTGTTTTTACCCGGTTGTAAAATTTATCAATGAGTACACAAAAGTTATCATGCTCTATACTTCCTCATTATGATTCCTCATAACTCTTGCAAGTTACACTTTCGTCGAGCCAAGAATTCGAGGAGGAGCCTAGTATCCAGCCCTCCATCACAAGGGATATACGGTCGTTCCCCAATTGTGGTTACGTTGGTAGCATTACGGTTGCAGGGTACCCATACATTAGAGGCCATATCAAATGCTACACTTAGACAAAGAAGTAGTCTGTAAAGTATAATTGTAGTCCAGTCTACATAGGTACTAAATGTGTTTAAGATACCCCAGACAACACTATTCTTGCCCCTGCTGATACCTGTTCCTGTTCCTGAAACTCTGCAAGGTTCCCTGAAGTAAAAAGGTGTATCCAAGTCCCGTCTTGGTCATTTAGATGGCCATCCGGATTGCCACAACCTTTAATACACGTTTACTAGTAGTAGCGCCAAACTTTCCATTCAGTGACGTTCTTTCAGAATGCTTAAGCTACTAGAACATGCTTGGCTGGGCTGAGTACCACACTGCTCCCCGGACTGAGTCATTGTGGGTTGATAAACCATGGGTGCAACACAATTTCAACAATGCAAAGTCCTCAGTAATAGGATTCTCAATCAATATAATTGTCCTTAAATTTTAACCCGGAAGTAAATTGTTAGTTCTAAAGCCCCCAAACAATGGCTGTCATGCATATTAAAACTAGACTCTGTGGATTCTCGGTGAGTCTCGGTCTGTAATACCGGAATTCATCCCAGAAGTACCGCACTCCAAGGCTCAGCTATTCAGCCCCTGCTTTCGTATGAGATATAACAAAAGAATGAGGAACAAATAGCCAAATTCGATATAGTTGCAGACTAGCTATAATATATATATACACGTAGTACTTCCAACTCATTCCCTTTTGAGGAGCCAAGGACAATTATCATCTTAGAAGATTATTGTCTTTTTCGGGGATTCAAAGAAAGACGGATAGGCTGCGAGTAATCCTTGACTGTATTTTGTGCATACCGTTCGACGGCACGTGATGCCCGCGGAAATATTCGGGACTACGCTTATCTAAGACCTGGAGCATAATATAGCTGGAGATATCATTAACTACCCTAGAACTATATAGAATTTCCATTTTCAGTCAGAAAATTAAGTTTGGCAACATAAATCAATGTTTTAGCTTAAATACTGCAGCCTCAAATCAACAGGGAAGATGCTAGACTTTAGGGTTGTCAAGAAACTCTCACGAGGGCTCTCGGACCGATAGAAGGAAATATGACATTATGAATGGTGCACAGATTTGAAGAAGTAGTATAGTGACATAGAACTACAGCAACATAAGATTAGAACCTGACTGCCTAATCCCATCTTTTATACTCTGTGCAGTACTCATTTGGGATTACAATTCTCTAAACGGTAGTGTTGTAGTATAAGTAGCAAAAGTGAGTTCTATTGATGATGGAGGACTATTGACTGGTAGTCCCAACCCCGAACACGGCCGAGGGCGAAGTCTTTACTCGACCAATCTCGAACCAGATTACTCTTCTGTGTTCCATCAAACCAGACCAGACGGCCAGTGAGCTCTCAACCCGACCCTCAAAGATACGGCCCCAACACGGGTACAACTGGCCTGTACGTAGTAGTGTTGGCACTCCACCGTTAAACCGTGGTGATAATCAAATAACTTTTCCGAAATATTTTTTGACGACAACATAAGAATAGACCCAGAGGCAAAAGGGAGCTGTGTAATATTTCCCGGCGTGGGATTTGTAGGAGTGTGGCGAGCCAGGTGCTCTAGCCGTGCGTGCGTAGAAGGGATCTCCTGATTACGACCGTAATAACCTCTCCATTATAAATTAACAGGATAATTGTACTTTGCTGCGTCTTCCGCAGTGGGAAACCAAACGATAGAAATTGAACCAAGGCTGAAGCTCTCACCAATTGTTGTAGTATAGGTGGGTGCAATGTGAACCGTGAGGGGTATGTCTTGTATACTGTCTGCGCCTTTCCGACAGGTAGCTATTTGAGATACCTGCAGATCTTTGCGCCTCGCTAATGCCATCTATCCTACGCTCTGCGGTTTCGAATGAATTTCTTAAGTTGTGCTCGCTCTACTGTTGTATAGAGCGTCCTCTTTTCTGAAGGAGTAATTAGCTGTCTAGACGACAAGACTGGTGCGCAAGTTCGAAACAGTGTACTGCCGGTGCTGCTATCTCATCATATCCCCATATTAGGGTTCTGACAAGCTGGGAAGCTGGGTGATTGCCCGGCATGATATGCCATAATGTTTGAGCTAGGTCCCAGAGTATGATCCCAGGTCAGAATATCAGATACATAAAATTGATGTTGTGGGATCCGCATCGCCATACTCTGCCTAAGCGCCGAATTCTCATGTTGGAGATTATGAAGTGCTTTATCGAGAGCTTCATTCCGCTTCTCTGTTTCCGCGAGTTTAACCTCGAGATCTTTGATGCGCTGATCCTTCCTCTCCCTATACTGGAATGCTTAGAGTCAGTTCCCGCGAACCTGGGGCCATATATGGGGTATTGGAGATCAGAGAACTTCTAGGACACAATTCGTGTCTAAGATAGAGCCCTTATATGTCTAAGCAACTAGAAGGGGAGCACAACGACTTACGGCTCGCTGTGATGCTCGATTCTGAGCTCTTCGCCGCTTTAAGAAAGTTACTGTGTTAGTTACGTCGCCCGTCCATAATGAAAGCTTGAGTAGGATTCCTTACTGAGACAACGGCTGCCGGGGCGTTCTTGTACCTGTTTTCTCGCCTCCGTTTAGCTTACCAGCCGGTTGATGTGGTTTGAGTGGGCTTGTGTTGTTCGTTTCTCCCGTATCTTCTGTGTCTGCCGTCTCTCCCATGTCTCCCTTATCCCACGTAGTCCATTCGTCCCCTGTGTCTCTTGGATCTTCTGTCACTCCTCCCTGTCCTGTTTCTCCAACACTGCAAGACTCCTTCCCATTGGCGTAATCATTCTATGAATTGATGGTAAGAGATTGAAGTCGGTCCATCCCACCATCAAACCCGAAAACTTACTAATATGACATCCGGGGTATTACCGTTATTAGATGAATTTGATGATGTGAGGTAGGTATAGGGGTCGCCATATCCACTCGCAGACCATTCAAGACTTGGATAAGCGACATCAGGAATCTCAGGGAAGACATCCATCTCCAGGGCTAGATGTAAGTTAGATGGGTGGATCCGTAACGATGATAGAATATAGTGGTCATAAAACAAAAATCCAGGAAATGAATAATCGATCTATGGTATCGATTCGTTACAGTCGGCCGACATGAAGGTTATATTGACCAAGCCCAATCCTAATGACACTGTTTAGCTTCTGGAGAACTCCTATTTCTACTAGCGCAAAGGAAAGAAGCCCCCCACGTAGATAAAGTGTATATAAACTCATATTCCTCACGCCGTCTTTGGATGTGTTTCAAGCGTTTGTGGATGCATACTTGAAGTACACTACACGAGTGCACCCTTGTAGATCTGCATCCCAACGGTCAAATAAATACGCTAATGTCCAATGTACACTACCTACCTAGTTGCAGGAAGTAGGGGTAATTAGTGGGATGCAAGCGGTGTAGTTGACATACCTAGCACATACACTAGGGTAGAACGAAGGCTCTAAGGTACCTAGTGCATTTCGTGCGCTCTAGGATACATACGTACGAGTACAATCTGTAGTGTTCAGAACTAATTACTAACTTTTTCAAGTCCGTGATAGTCAGTGAAAGAGTATAAGAGCGAAAGCCTACTAGTCAAAGCTACATACTATCTACGACGTTGGTTCTGGACTAAATACCTGGGTACTTCTTACATCTGTGGGTTAAGGGTGTACAGCATGCTTCTCTGCTTACCTACTGATGCCAAGGTGCAGCTGTACCAAAAAGATCTTGCAGTGGTACCCAGCAAGATTTGATTCTATAGAACCTTCTGTGTGAGGTACGTGCCACATACTTTTATGATAAAGATTAACTAGACAAACGGCGGGGCTAGGAGGGGTACGGCTCCTTGCTACTCTACATAGTAGTGTAGGTACCGAAGTATAAATATGTAGTTTAAATATGTAGTGTGATCTATATTAAGTATTCGTTTAGTGTAGATGGTATACTAGTACGAGTACCATGGAACCGAACCTACTTTAACCTGGTGCCGATTATCTAGATTAGAATATTTTAGGCAGCCACAAATGTACTGATTCGTGATTTGTGCCGAGACAGGGGGAGTTGTTGATTGTGATGCTATTCCCGAAGCGCAAGGGCGCTTATCTACTAGTGTCCTAGTAAGTATGTGAAGAAGCCCCAGGCCTACTTCCCTTCACCCCAAGTTCTATACGTATTGCAAGGGTTAATTGCTGCAAGTAGTACTAACATATTGTCATCACTTTAGTAGACTATATAGTAGTTTCTATAGTAGCACTCAAGTACCACGTGGCGTTCAACAGTCAACAGAGTCCCATGACAATACATACGGTCCTTTACCTCCATCTTCACATGCTCATACCTCAGGTACTTCGTGAAGAATATGGCTTACACTTGTTGAATGGTACATACGTCAGAGAATACGTCAAGCGCGACGTCATGTCAGGCTTAATTTAGAGCCACCTTATTCCACTTGCGTTGTTACAGTATGAGCGATTCAAATCATCTTATTGCTATTCTGTTGGCACACAGATGAGATTCGCTATATGCCAAGGTATGCTTATGCCAACCGAGAGCTTGATAACTCATTACTTAGTACATATTAGAGGTACATATTAGAGGTACATATTAGAGGTACTTAGGTAGCGTAGATAACCCACTCTAAGTCTTAGCGAGCTTGGATCTCGCAGAATATTACCCACAGCGGCTGTTCCGCATGCGGTCCGCTATAGGTACCCAATTAGCTTTCGCCCTATCTAGATGTACTATGTATCGCCTTGTTTGATATTTGGAGGAGTGATGATCTATTTGAATCTAGTATCCACCATGCAAATCGCGGTGATGAAAGATTTCTTTATCAGTTGCACATGGGATTGTTCCCGGGTCTACCAAGGTATTGAATCCTACTTAGTAGCATTTCCCGAACTTGAAAATAGCGTCATAAAATCAAAATCGTGATACATGGCCATTTACCTCACCTCATCTAGATGTCTAATGACGCACAGGATGAGTGTTTCTCTGATTCCACATGTGGGAATCTGATTAGCCTTAGATAATTGACCTTCGGACACGTGTCAGAAGTTACGTCCGCCTACGCGAGAGTTTAGGTATGAGAAAGTTAACAACCATAAGCTTAGAATGTGGTGTGGTTAGGTAACGTAATGTTAGTCACCAGTGACCATTCTGTATCAGGGAATTATTCTCGTGCAACTCATATTGCATCTATACCTTGAATTTAAGATCAAGATCCTAAGAGCCTCCTGGGGTTCAGTGCTCATTCCACATACAAGTTAAAGCGCGAGTCGAACGAATTTACAACATGAATTGGTGATTCAGTCACATTTTTATATCCTAACTTTATATCCCTACACTTTCGAGAGTCTATATAAAAGAGACACTCTAAGTTTCTCAGGCAACTACTTTGTCTATATGTGATTAGTCGATGCTTATGTTAGGATCCGAGCTATGGGAGTAATATGGATACTTGTTCTTGCGCAAAGAGCCTAAACTAACTAAAGCAGTACCTAATAATATCCAAAACGCCTTCTTTGTTCTAGAAAGCGTCACAACCCATTAATAGAGAGTGCCTCATCTTAAACTATCACTTCGATACCCTAGTACGATGAACCTCATACATAATCAGTCACTTCTATGCTGCACCCCAGCCCAGATTTTCCCAGGGGCTGTGTTGCCGGTTGTTGGTTGTTCGTTGTTAGTAAGCAACTCTTAATCTCTTTCCGTAAAGTTCGGAGGAATAATAAAGGTAGTTTCATGCAGCTATATCTCACGACATGAAGAAGCCATTTCACATTGACAGAGGGATCCAGTTTGCTGCATGTTGCGGTTCGACTTCCTATTAGTTGTTAACATAACAACTCCCGCCTCATAATACCACCTACTTAAAGCCATCTAGCACTTGTCAGAGGGCTGAAACATACTGTGCTTATTCTTTTAACCTTCTAGAATACTGTCATGTGGATCCCTAACAAAGCTTAATTCATCTTCGCTCCTCTACGCTAGACACATACATTGAACCTCTGGTTACAGTTATTTTAGTTGACTTTAGTTACCAAGTTATAGTTGACCCTAGCTACCAAGTTATAGTTCAATTACCAAACACACTTCTTCATAACTGTTATGTTTCAACCTGCAGGTACACGAGACTTAGGTTGAATGAACAAAAGAACCAACAAGGACATCTAAAACCTGCAACTACGGGCATATCCAACGCCTCAACTTGCTATCTCACCTCGGCGGGAAAGAAAACAGCACTGCTGCCAACATGATCCTGTAAACAAGGTCGGTAGTTAGAATCCTTCTACTAAACTCGTCATAGCGTAGCTTCCGACATGGGATCTCATGACCGCATAAAAAAGATCGCCATATCTCGAGCTATAGTTGGCATGTTGGAGCTACTGTAAACAAGTTGGCATAGAACCGGCCGCTAGCAAATTCGGTATGGCCTGATAGCATCTGCGCATAGACCCATCGATGCAATGCATGCCTTGATATTCACTGCACCAAGGGTGGTCTTGCATTTTGTACACTATTTTCTCCCAACTTGCCTCGACATCTTCCTTTGAAAAATCCTATGATGCTATTCACATTGTACGAAACTAGACACTTAGGCATTCTCAAGCTGAGCGGCCTTGTGAGTTGTCCGGCTACTATTTGATGTTGGCGGTGTTACACATAGTAGTTGATTCCTAGAGGCTAGACACAATATGGAGCTCGTTACTTACTTACAGACTACAGTACCCCGTTCCTTAGCCCTGGACCAATACTCTGCACTACTTAGGTAGTGCATGCGGCCCTGGAATGCGCACGTCTGCCGGAACGACTAGCCGCGCGGTAGAGCGGAAACGAAGTCCGCTGGAAGAGATGGGGTCCAACTCCTCCACACTATTGGAGCGCAAAATATTCCCAACACGAGCAGGGCCATTCCGTGCCAACGCATGGCTTGCTTCGGTCTGTTATCCGTGTGTGAGATTGATATACCGGGACCAGGTATCTAGCGTCTGCCGCAGTACCGCCTAGTCTAGCCGTTATCTTTCGAAGTTTGGCGTATAGTACATGCATGGACCAAAAGAGCTAAAGGCGAATACCAATAGCGCTGTTAGGAATCGAACCGAACTTGCTATTCTACTTAGCCCATGGTAAGTGGACCTACCAAGTAGCCCGGCGGCGGGGTTCACAGACAGTTGGAGTAGGGTTTAGTGTAGTTTACAATACGATCTTTCGTATACCTAGTCTACCTACCTTATCGCTAAATAGCGCCGACGAAAGGACAAAAGATGGCTGCCTACAACGAACCCGCGCCAAGGTTCGTACTAGAGAACCAGCTCTCGAGTAGTAAGGAAGTTATGACCTTTCCATGTAAGTATCTAAAGGTTTCCTATCCTAATAACGCCATTGTGGGGTTATCCGTCGGGAATCCCGACGTATCTCTAACACTATAAAGCTTGATGCCTTATAATCAAGTTAGACTGGTAAGTTGTAAAAAAAAAATAGTATATAATAAAAAGGCTATTTGTCAACGAAAAGCTACTTATACAGAGCTTCAAAATACGGCCGGCCTCAACTAATGAACATCACCGCCGGCGTATGGTTACCTGATCAGGTAAATGATTGAGTCGTGCTGCATACATAGACCCTTGCCAAGAGAAAAGAAATATACAGATTGACCCTTGTACGGAATCACCGAGCTCGTATTATCCTGTACAGTCAAGTTTAGGCTAGAGTTGGCGTCAAGTTCACCGAAGAGAATCCGTCATTATATGCTATTTCAAGATGATAATTTAAGAGTCTCAATAATGTCAGAAAGGAGGCTCTGCATCACAGGGCTGCATTTCAATGCAAGTTAAATTCATGGAGTCTGGCTCTTATTCGAAGTATCCAAATAGCTACCACTGTTTTCTATGAAGCTTACAGTTAAACTCGTGGCAGAGTTACCTACTTTACATAAATGTATACACACTATCTTAAAGTTCGCCGTGTCGAGGTATAAGAGAGCACGGTTAATTACTAGAGCCAACCCGAAAGATGCAGCAGAGTTAGGAAGACAATTAGGTTCAAGACCGCTAATGATCGGTTATAATATCCAGGCTCAAATTGCGATAGAATCTTAAGTCAGCATGTGTGTTTTTAATGGAATAGACGAATAATTAGACATTCGATGGTGGAGTAGCTGACGCGCGCTCAAGGCTCTCTTTGGCCTGTGCAATTCCAGCTTTAAAGGAAAGCTTCTGGCTCAGCTCAAGACTCTCACGGAACCTTTGCTTCGCTTCCTCCACATTCCCCGTCAGGGTCGCGATATCACCAAGGTTGCACATGGCTACAGCGCAAGCCTCGTCGCATTCGTCGGTTCTACTTTCACCAGTCACTTTTTGTGCAGTGCCCAATGCTTGCAAGGCCCACGAACGAGCACTAGCTAGGAGCATAGCTCGAGTGGGTGCCTGGCCAGTGGGTTGAGTTGACTTTTCGCTTCCTGAAGTTGGTTGGTTGTTGAATGGGGACTGAACCGGCTGCTGGGCAAGAGAAATAGCTAGGTTATTCACTGCGGGAGTGCTAGTCAATATAAGATCGGCATATGAAACTCGAAGAACTCACTCAATACAGCAGTGTGGCAGCTGTTCGGTGGTGAAAGCGTCACTGCTTGTAGATATAAAGGTGCCGCAAGATAGTGCTGAGACTTGGACTCGTAGTGGTTCCCCAAAGCTGTAGATCTTGTTAATTATGGCCATCCTGGAACTGAATTGCACGCCGAAGGGGCGGGATTGGAATTCCTGTAGGCTTGCTTACCTTCCAAAGCCCCTCCAATCTGTTCAGGACCCATCCAGTCACCCTCTCCCTCCCTTACGCCGTCAACTTGACGCCGTTGCAACTCTTTCAGAACCGTCTCAACTGCCCATATCAAATGCTCACCAGCTGAATCTCCCTGAAGGACATGATCGTCGGCGTATAATTCGCCAAGCTTGACACTGATCCCTACCGTTTTGCCCAAAACCCGAGTGCGCTTCAACCATAGGTTCTCCGGTTCCTCCACACTAGATTCATCGCCTTCTTTAGGAGTATTCGTTTGCGTTACCGGCGCAGCTATTAACCTCCCCGACTTATCGACAAGCCCGTCCTGGACGCTCTTCTCCATCACCTCGACCCATTTCTTGCAATCCCGCAGTAGCGCCTCTAAGACCTCAATCGAGTTTTTGAATTTCCCAATCTTCTCCAGCCACGCGGCGAGCTGAATCCTAACACCTATCACTTCATCGGAGAAGGGGTCTAACCCGGAGGCTGCGCATTGCTCTAGAGCAAGCCTGTAATATTTGAGTGCCAGCTTCGGATCCGGTGCGTAGTTGGAATAATACAAGGCACGACGTAGAGACTTTGCGATGTCGGGAGGGAAACGGGTGAATTGCTCAGACTGAAAGTAGTGGAAATAGGAATAGACGACATAGACAGAGACGGCAGCGCAGCCGCAAAGACTGTAGAAGAGGGAGGCAACTAGGTTAGCATGACCTCAACACGCATGGCGCAATAGTGAAAGCAGAGGAAACCGGAGGATTGCATACAGAATGAGGGCTATGACGAGCTCCTCGGGGCTCTGGCGGAAGAGAGTGCGCAGGTTCTGACCGCGAAATGCGTTGAACAGGGGCCGGAAGCTCAAGCCTTGGCGCAAAGCTCGAAGTATAAGTTTAGACGGTGGCATAGGTGGTTTCTGTTCGCTCGCATTCTTCCCGGTCGACGAGGATTGCCGTCGCTTTTGCAGGAACTGCAGGAACTGCAGGATCGCGAGCGCATCTCGTTCCTGGCGTCTGACACTTGCCGAGCGCATAGAGCTGCATATTTGAGTCCTCGCTATCGGAGCTTGGTGTAGACATCGGATTTGGGAGAGGCCATTAATGGGCCACCGTACCGGCGCTCGACACGCAGGCATTATGTTGTTGACCGGAAGATGATGTATCGCAATCGGATAGAATGGCCCAATTAGACAGACATCGCTATGAGAAGGAAGGTGACGAGAAAATGTGACCCAATAGGTAGGTATTGAAATGGAAGCTTTGGAGCTATCAAGATGAAATGTCGATGACGCCAATGGTACGTCAGCTGCCAGATTCATTGTGGGCAGCTGGCTGATCTGCTTCGGCAATCGTGGCAGCTTATCCCGGTGAGGCTCCACTAGTCTCGACTTTACCTACCTAGGTAAGACTTACCTAGATTACCTAGATTACCCACTATCCCCAGTATCATCTCGAGTATCAGATACGAGTTGGGACATGTCTTTGAACAAGTAAACAACTTATTACAAAGATCATCTCTAATTAAACGACATCCTTAACCTACCCGAAAGTTCCCAATAGCTCTAATAGTTTAAAGTTCTGACTATACCCCGTCCCTTCTCCTCTCCTCTACCAACACCCCCGTCTTATCTCATTCCACAATGGCTAGCAAGTTCGAGCCAAAGGTAGCTGTAACCCTCGACCCTCCTAAAGATGACCCCATCACTCTGGAGGAGTTGGCTCTGGCGAACGGTAAGTCATTCAATGAACTGGGGATATTTTATGTTTGCATCGTCATCTTCAAGCACATATCTCCTATGGCAAGCTTCACTCCTGATGCGCCGACCGGGCACTGATGAGACTCACCAGGAACGGAAGGACAGAAAGCTTACGTAGCTATCAAAGCAAGTTACCACATCTCTTACAATCGTCTTGTAATCAAAAACCCTTGTCATCATATGTAAATATGTGGCAAGACGAAGTGAGCCGCTCACTTAGACGGATGCTCTAACACCCATCCAGGGCAAGGTATACGATGTCTCGGGAAACAAGGCCTACCGAGAAGGGGGCAGCTATAATGGTAAGTCGCCATATCTTGAATCTTCTGGCACGCTAAGATATGCCTCACTGGATCAAATCCAGCGAACGCATGCAGCCACATCACAGTACTACATACACGGGGTGCTGCTCGCCAGTGCCCTTTGCTTTTTCTTACCATGCTATACATCTCACTAAAATGCAAACCAAAACCTCAATCCCGATAGCAAGCGGGGAGGACCGGCCCGTTTTAGATCAGTTAGCTAATTTCCCCGACTAGTATTCGCCGGCAAGGACGCTTCACGGGCGTTAGCAAAATCGTCGAAAGAGCCCGATGATGTGCAACCGGAATGGCGAGATCTAGACCAGGAGAAACAGGGCGTCTTGAACGACTGGATCACCTTCTTCTCGAAGCGGTACAACATCGTCGGGGTCGTCCAGGGCGCTACGAACATGGAGTAAGGCGTGGAAGTCTGCACACGCCGATAACAAAAGCCTAATCCTTCCCCGGGGACTGCCGCTTAGAAAGCTCTTTATCTCTGATCTAAATAGTGCGAAAGTGGGATAGATAGGGGCGAAATCATACACATACACACGTACTTACATATTACCTCTCCCCCTCTCATTCAATTCCCTCTCTCGTAGCTAGATGAGATATCTTGGCGTGAAAAGGCAGTGAGTGCCGTAAACATACGCCAACGGAGTTCGGCCTTTGATATCTTGTGGTACAAATCAATCTCAAACAAGTCCGTTTGTCAACACATAGTGCCTCTTGTGTTCCCTCGAAGCCGATCGCCGACCCCGTCTCGACTAGCAAATATCCGTAACCTGCCATACCACGCATGCGCGCAGCGACGCTGTCCCACGTGAACAGCGAGGCGCAGCAGGTGCCGTATATCTATACATCTATCTACACCTCCCTTCCCACCGCTATTTTGACTTCCCTGCTTACTTACGCGTTCGCAGAAGCATATTCGTTGAGCAGCTTGGGGTCTCGAAGCTGCTGGTCAGGTTGTCCCTACGCTTTGCAGTTCCAGTTACGCAGCATACGTAATTATCGTGTATCCAGGGCGAGTGAGGCTCGAAACTAATGAAAATGCTAACCACTTCAACATAAAAAGAGGATGTAGCACGAGCACGGCATGCAGCCAGTAAGACCTTAGTCACTCGCCTCTTATCCGACCTGTGTATCTGCACATGCTGCGCGATGTCTTCGTGCTTTCGGTGAATATAAACGTATATCCCATTACTCCGCGAGGAGCTACAGCAGGTGGATGTCTCAGATTGAAAATATTCTCCGTAGTCCACCTTCCGACCTGCGTCGTGGTATGTCGTCCAGCGTCTTCCTATTAAGCCCTCCGACTTCTATGTGGCGCTCTGCCGAGCCTCAATCGTTTATCATTCTGCCGTTCTGTCGCTAGATAGGTGCCAGCGATATAAGACGAAAGAGAAAGAGAGAGGAGAGTACTAGGTCTGGAGTGCCTGTAGCACAGCTATTCGCGCCGATCTCAGTGCTACCGGCTACCGCTTCGTCCATCTAATCTCACAACCAGCAAACACTTTAACACATTTAACCGTAGAAGCACCAGCAGTAGGGCAGCCCAACCCAACTTCGGATTCGCGATGCGGGTCTCGACACCTAAAGAGCCGCCCAAAGGCCGGGTGGCTTCACCGCCGCCAGTGTGGCGGGCTACCTGCATGCATCTCCTGCAATGCGGTTCATCGGGCCGCCAGGCTACGGCGGTGCACCGCCGTTAGATGATCCTGGCCTCCCGTGCCGTGTATTGCCCACACAACTTGGACGGGCTTAGGTTTTTTGGTGTTTACAAATCGCTGCGGGCGATAGGCGGTTGTCGTAGCAGGTTGCACTGCATCTGTACATACATACATGGTGCGATCCCCACGTGGGCATTATGTTTCTTGGTTATCGAACCGTTGAGGGAGGGAGCGAAAGGGGTGTTCTAGAACGCGGTGTTGGCCCGTAGGGTAGCATTGTTCTAGAATTCTCTGCTATCGAGCGACGGGGTGCCAATAGCCCCTGAACGGTCCCTCTTAACAAATATAGTACCTTGAAGTCTAACCAACACATCTCCATGCTGGACTATTATGTAAGGAGGCGAACGTTGTGAACCCGTAGCTTGTTGAAGCTGCTTTTCAGCCCAAGATTTCTGCATGGTAAGCATTGGGTAGTGAGTATCAGATTCTGTCTATAATAGTAAACCGGTCTGCGGAACACAACGATACTGAATGGCCTGGAATGAATTTCGTAAAGGAGCACAACTGCTAGCTTGTCACATCTCGGGCAAGGACCAAGAGCGAATCGTTCGTGGACGTTTATGTCGCCAAGACCTATTCCAGCACTTTAAACCGTCTTATATAATCATATTAGGCTCTATTATCCATGAACATGTCCGTCTCACAGGCAGCTGTTCATGGGTCCCCCCGTGTTTCCTCCCGAAATAGCTAGTAGTCTACCAAATTTTGATATCGATGCCAAATACGGCAACAAATAGTCTAAGTCATGAAAAAATCTTTGCGCTCACTGGTTGGCCCGTACGTAATGTCGTCTCCTAAAAATCAAAATGCCCAGATGAATCGGCTAGCCCAATAGGTGAAGGGCCGTCTCACGGGTCGAATTTCCATTGTTGACCGGTCCTCGGCTCCTCTTTCCTGATGGGTGAACTCCCGCAAGCATTGCTGGACGCGGTGAACAAGCAAGCAAGCAATCAAGGGACAAAGTCCCAATACAAGTACACCTCTCTAACTCCGTATTTTTTTGCCATCCCTGCGTCATCCCCCCCCCCTCAAAATACTGATCTTCAGCGCCTGTGGTGATGTTTGTGCGAGTTTTGCCAGATAATAGCGCCGTTCTGCAGACGTAGACCTCTTTCGAGACAGCTGTCGCATAGTTGTCCTTCCTGTAACCACGACTTCCGTAGAACTTTGACGCCGAAACATTGGTGGTTGGGATCGTTCCGCGCAAAGTGGCAGTAGGACTTCAACCTCAGCGTCGTGTGGTTGCATACAAAGATAAATTCCTCCCAGTCACACATATTGATGGATAAGTTCTGGGCAAGAGGGGAGATTTGGTCGTAATGGTAAAGTATATAACCTTCGATGTTGAAGCTAGTATTGGTAACTAGATGGGTATCGGGGTGAGGTTCTACACAAGGGTTAAGTTAACGGCTGGCGAGCTAGGAGTCCAAGGTTGAACTCACTTTGAAGAGACGGATATATAGGTTCGAGACCGTCTGAATGTGCCTACAAGCCATGAGATGGAAGTAAAGATGGGTGTGAGTTTCCGTGATCCGATAGTCTATATATACTTATTTTACCCGAGGTCTCGGCCTTACTCGAGAGAAACATCGAGCATAACTTACCGGGTTACCCCTTAATCAAACAGCAATCAACGTGTTTAGGTTATTCGGCGGAAACTCGAGATGAAATACCTCATGCTTGCTCGTCTGAACAACCAGCCCCATATGTTGACGCAGCTTGCCCATGCTTGCCCATGCAAGGGCCGCCTTGCATGCTATCTTGGACGACGATCCATACAATTCATGGTGTTTTCGTTCACTATTCTGCAGCGTCGTCTGATCTATCACATTCCCCACCCCAGCGCATGGTTATAATCAGATTGAGAGGGTATAACTACTTTACCAGACCACGAACTTCACAGTCTTGTGCATACTATATATAACACAACAACATCCCTTTTTTCTTAATATGTACAAAGCACATGTGTACAAACCGCTATTACGACTGCAGAGATAACTAGTGTTTGTTGTTACGGTTTGAGCCGAGAGATCCTGATGAAACTGAGGCTCAACTAGAAGGCTGAAACGGCAGGCTACTAATCCTGGGTGCAACGGCTTGGTAAACGTCCAACTAACTCCCTGCAGACGTGCTCGGGACTCCTGCATATGAAATCAGACAGGTTTGTGACGTAGGTTCCCGGCTACAATCACTCACATATCAAATAAGCGAAAGGGCAAGCGGTTGGTTGCTTAATAAGGCTGGTAATCTGGATCCAAATACCGGGTCACGCTCTTCTCACAGCTGTCAAACACACCGGGGACGATTGGGTAATAGAAATGACGACACGACTCGACGGCATGAAGGATTCTAGGACTCGATTTTATCGCCATGGGTGCTTCGAATGGGCATATCGTATCTAACCTAGACGAGTCGTAACGCCGAAAAGGTATATGCCCTCGGAGGTTGGCACGAGTTGCACAGGAAGAGGCCCCGAACGAGCTGTGAGACCCGGCCTGTTGTGCTCAAACAAGTGATCGCGACACGGCGAGTTGGAATAGGTCTAGCTGGAGACTGTCACCCGGCTTCGTGCGAGTTCGATGGAATACCACGACCGTTTGATGTGAGTGATGAGAGAGTGACAATGATCTGCAGTTAGCCTGTTCGCAGTGGGGAAATCTTGACGTGCATCCGGGGTGGGGCCGGCATCCTCGCGTGCTACACGTAACTACATACAAGGGCCTTCTATCTAGTGGCGGGCTGTATATGACTGACAGGTTTGATGGGCGAGGGTTCGGGCGCATATGATTAGTGGATGGTTAAGTGTGTTGGGGTTTGATGACGAAGATTGGCGACATCACCGATGTAAATATGCTTGATTGACATTGGCATTGGCATTGACACTGACCATAACATATAAAATTGGTGAAGCAAGCATGGGGGATAATTATGCTGTGTGTCCATTCATATGTAGGTTCGGCTAAAGTGAGCGGTGATGAATGCTCGAGGCTCTGGTGTATTACCGGGTCTCTGGCCGTGACCGGTTATGATCGGTGAGAAATATCGCCGAAAACTATAGGGTTGAAGTAACATGGTCGGGTCCGTGCTATAGGCCATAGGAGACAAGATAGCTAGGCTAGGAAGACCCGGGTACGTCCCGGTAATACCAAGCATATTCCATGTACATGTTCGTACTTAGTAATCAATTAGAGGTCTTTGGCGGTAGACGAATTGCGACGCATTGAAAACACGAGCGACAGGATTTGATGGGATACTGAGTGATAAATTATAATTGATAATAGTGATGTATGAGTTGTGTTGCTGTTAAATTAAAAGAAAGCGTGTAATCTCGAAATATATATATATATATGCGTTTATGTATGTATACATAGACTTCTTACCTTTTACCTGCCCGATAGATAGAGGACTTGGATAAGTCAGAACTTCGAACCAAAATGAACAGTTCGGAGGCGTGACGTTGGCAGTTGTCAAGGATGTATGATGATTACCTACCTCAGATACCTATAGTACTTCTTCCTTCAATCATCCTTATCCTGGGTTGGGCAATGAGGGGAAAAACCCGACAATGTGCCGAAGAATCGAGATCTTGGTTGCGATGCAAAGAGGCAGGCTGTGTTCATATGAGAGCACAATAATGGTTGTAACCACACTAGTACTGACACACCAGTACTGACACACCAGTACTGACACACCAGTACTGACCAAACGAACGAACACCGATGCCCAAAAGAAACTGCGGTGCATCACGAGTCAACGTTTGTTAGTGGAGGAAACCGGAAGGGGGAAAAGTCATAAGTACTGTGTACTTTATACCTGGTAGTGAATGCACTGACACTCAGCTCGTACCTAGGTACACCAGGTACATATGTAGGTAGATACATAGTGGTGTGGCTGTGCCTTATCGAAGTACCGTCTACCTTAGTACTTGACTGGTTTTCGGTAAACAGCTTTGGGCATTCATCATCCTTCTCCTCTCCCGCCCTTTCCTAGTCTTGCCCGCCTTACTTTTTGCCTGGATGGTTGCCTTAATCTTGGCATTCCAACCCATCATCCAATTCCCCATGGTTCTTTGCCTATTGCCCACATCTTGCATCTTGCGCTGCGCAACCGACCGCAGAACAGTGCCATTCCCGTCGTCGCTTTCTTCCTTTTCTAGCGACCGACTTTTGCTTCATTTGGCTTTTGACTTTTTCGTGCTGCAGAAGCGACATCGAAACGGCCTTTTCTTATTGCCAGAATTGCGATCGAGCCCAAGAATTTAACTACTTAGTACCTGTTGCTCCTACTTATTTGCTTGGCGGTCTGCTGCCTACTTCCGATCCAAGAACGCAAAGTTGCAAACATTCACATTCGAATCTTGGTTAATCGGACGCCTCGAAAAATTGTCTAAGACAAAAGCTGTTTGTGTTTTGTTTTCCACATTATAATCCTTCGCCAAGTTATATTTCTCTTTCTTTTTTCGGCCTAATTGCTGCTGCTCCTTATTGAGCGACAATCCTGTCATCTGCCATCTGATTACAACTCATATGCGGGAGAACCGGTGCCATTATGATGATGTAATGACAGGATCTTTCTCGTCCTAGAATCGCCATTTAACTCGACCCTTTTGGCCTGCCTTCCTTAGTTGTCGCAGACTGCTTCGTTGCATTTTCAGATCACACCGAATCCTACGGGCGTGCTCTTCACCCCCTGAATCCCTCTGAAAGAGACCCTGTTTCCTGCTGCTACGAGGTCTTCACCGCCTTCATTTTTTCCTTGGGGTCGATATATAGGTTTTGATGCTACAGGAAATATGAGCACTATGGATGATCACCACTTGAGTTTGACTTCGCCCGGTCCTTCGGACGTACCTCACCTCGACCATTCACTCAGCATACCTTTTGACTTACCCCCACACCTTGCCGGTCGACGAAGAAACATGAACTTCTCACACGAGACCCAGGCAACCGGGAAGGATCCTATAGTTCGGTGGTATGAAGTGAACGATGGGCCATGGCACCCCCGGGAGTTGACGTCCGGCACAGCAGATGGCGGCGGCCAGTCCATGGTTTCCAGTATGCGAGACAGCCAGTTTATAGTTCCTACCCGGTCCAACATGGTACCATCCGAGATCATGCCGCACTCAGACTCTGGTTATGGTAGTTATCACAACCAGCCTAGCATCGCAAATAGTTCAGTTTGCGATGACTCTTTCGATGCCAACCCAGACGGACAAAGCATCATGGGAGGATCCATGGTCGATACCCAGTTTTCCGTAGCCGATGTTATGCCCAATAACTCTCTTAACTTGCGTGGTCCATGTGACTCGTGGTCCAATCCCATCAGAATAGAGACCATTAGCATGAGATGCGAGGAATGCGGGAAGTCGGTGAAGACTAAGTCGGAGCTAAAGTTAGTCTCGCCCATCTTAGCCATGGGGGTTTTTCGTGGGCGTCTAAGCTGATACTTGCTACTCTAGGAAGCATGATCAGCGCCATAAGAAGCCGTTTAAATGCGACGTCAAAGACTGTCATCGTGGAGTCGAGGGCTTTAGTACGACGAATGATCTAGATCGACACAAGAGGAGCGTACACCCCGGAAGCCAGACATTTGGCAACCGCTACGTTTGCCGCATCGGCCCTTGTAAGACCAAGGACAAGATTTGGCCGAGAGCAGACAATTTTAAGGCTCATCTCAAACGTGTCCACTTGCATGAGAGAGTATCGGATGAAGATCTTGATACCTATATTTATATGTGGGGGCAACAAATCTATGATTCTACCAATACGTTTCTGATTATTCTTCTCTAGACAGCCGACTTCGCTCGATGAGCCTCAAGACAACACACGACAAGAAGAAGTTATGTCTGATTGCAACGAATATCCCGGGCTAGCCAATGGACAAACAAACAACTGGCCGCCCTTTCTTGAAGTCGCGCATAGTATCAACTCATTAGGCCCCTTGAGTGAGGCCCAGGGCGAAGAAACCCTCTCTCTATCTGGTTCGCAGCAAGGACTCGCCAATCTCCATATTCATCATACAGTACCACAGCGGGAGTTATACCAGGAGACAACTGAACCGCATCCAACATCTCATGGCCTGATGGTTTCGACATCTCTGATTCAACATAACCAATCGTCCCATGAGTCTGAGGTCTCTGAGTCTACTTCATCGCCCGACCAAGAACAGATGACGCAGGTCCCGAGAGGACACTCTAACGAGATTCAGGTCATTGGCGTCGATGGCTCAAGATTCGGCCTATTAGATGAGTCTAGTGAACCATTGTCGAGGACCTCACCAGCGCATAGTCTACCCGACGATCTAGTAAAGACAGATGGCGGGGCCTCTGATTCCATTGACCCCGAAGACTTTTCAGCGCATCAAACAGGCCTTCCCAAATTAAATCTTAGCAACCTAGATATTAACGATACGAGTGATTTGAGAATACTTTTGGAGCACCTTTCAAGCCGAGGACTTCTTGAGAAGTTTGGGTACAAAAAGGAAGGCTTTGAAGCAGCGGAACTCACTAAAACCGAAGCCGACCCTACAACAAATCCACACCACTGTCATCCTTGTTCCACTTGTACCAAGACCTTTCCCCGAAAATGCGAGTTGAAGTTAGTTGTCACCATCTGTCACTCAGTCTGTTGGTTCGTAATACTGATTATCTGGTAGGAAGCACGAGAAACGACATGAGAAACCATACGGTTGTACCATGACAGGCTGCGACAAGAGATTCGGGAGTAAGAATGACTGGAAACGCCATGAAAACACACAGCATTTCATGTTGGAGATGTGGAGGTGCGACGAACAGGGCTGTGAGAGATTCTGCCACCGCCGAGAAATGTTCAAGGCTCACCTCGAGAAAGACCACCAAATCGACGACCAAAACAAATTAGACGCCAAGCTCGAGAGCTGCCGAGTTGGGCGAAACTGCGAGGCTAGATTCTGGTGTGGTTTCTGCCAGAGCATCATCGAAATCAAGCAGCAAGGGCACCAGGCTTGGGCTGAGCGTTTTGACCATATCGATGACCATTTCAACGGCCGAAACAACGGGACCCGGAAAGAGATAAGCGAGTGGAAGAACTTAGATCTGCCGGGGCGAAGTAAGGAGGATTCGGAAGAGGGGGATGATCCTGGCCCTTCGACCAGGAATGCCAAGGCACATCATCCTACCCGGGAAGGGATCCATCACTCACCCAGTCACTCGAAGTCTAAACGTAAAAGGGATGATGGTAGCAATGTCAGCAGTTCGAAGAAATTTAGACTCCAAAGTCAGGGCTTGCTATGCGTAAGTCAATAATGAGACCGTTCCTATCTCCCCCCCTTTTTTTTTATTTTTATTTTTTTACTAACTGTCTTTCATATAGTGTCACTGCAGGGACCTTGTGTTACCATCGCAACCCCAGTGCATTAACTGCGATCACATACCATGCAGTAATTGTAGTTGAGGTTAACGATTCCATGGCCCTAGTCCAGTTTTGTTTTCATCTTTTTCATCTTTCTTTCAGGAACTATAGGAGATCATATAGGTTACGATATACCCCCGATATAGCATGTTGTTTCTAGATTTTGAAGGTAGATATGGGACGGAATGGAATTCAGAGGGCAAGGCAGTAGGTACTATTGGCGCAATCTCCAATCTTTTTGGAGCGATCGCCCTCGATAGGGATACTTGATGGTCGCAGGCCGCGTAATCAAGTTGTTTCGTTCTTGAGTTCATTGTGGTGTTTAATACTAGGTAACGATTCTATGTCAAGGGACTTCGAAGCTTCTGCCATGCCAATTCTCACGGCGCCTAAATATAGGTGCTACATACTACGTAGTAGGTTAATCTAGTGTAGTACCTACCTGTAGGTAGAGTACCGTGGACCGGGTACTTATAGTATAGCGTGATTGGGTTCTTGTTAGTGGGGTTGTCTGATTGTCTGATTGTCTGACTGGGTACCTACTAAGGTCCCTTCCTTAAGACTATAGGTACTTACACCTGGTATGGGGTCGTATTGTACAAATGCCAGCAGAGCAAACTGCTGAGCTCATTCAGTTATGACGTTATGACAATATTACATCAGGCAGACTACCTACCTGTTTGTGTTGTACCTACCTGTCTGCCTAGGATTAATAGACAAGCCACGCAAATCACACCTACATTTCTTCTTTATTCTCGTATATATCTGCTAGTCCCATCTTGATTTCTGATACCTGCAAGGAACCGACACATTTCGTTTGGACCTGTCAGCCACTGAGCTAGAAGGATGAGCAGGGATACCCTCCCCTCAGCTTATACGTCACATCCTAGGTCAATTGACTAGGTCCTAAAACCAACCTTCTCTCTCTCTCAACATCACCTCATTCTCTCTGTACGACAGCCTAGAAACACATCTTCAGTATGGAGTCCTTCACAAAGCTCAAACGACGCGGAACTGACCTGCTGAACTCGCTCCCGCAAAACATGCCCTCGATACCGCAGATGCAGATGCCCTCGATGCCTCGTATAGGCGGCGGACATGGCATGAAGGGAACCTGGCAGCACATCCCTCTGCCCTCGCTCCCCCGATCATCCCACTCACTCGATGTCATCGCCGGCAATGCCTATATTTTCGGCGGCGAGGTCGAAGCCCGCAAACCCGTCGACAATGATATGCATGTTGTTGTGCTACCCTCGAGCGGTGCCCCGGCCGACTACTACGCCATCAAAACGAAGCCCTCGCTCGGGGCCTTAGCGGAGGATGAAGGCATCGCCATACCCGCTATCATCACCGAGGATGAGACTGAATCGCAGCTCAGAGACCCGCTCCTCTCCGAAGTCTCGCTCGGCTCTTCCACATCGACACCCGGCGAGTCGGAGTCCTCAACGCCCGACAAGGGCAAGACGCCCGAGGTCGCTGACGTCCCTGCCCCGCGCATTGGACACGCCACAGCCGTGATCGGATCGCGCATCTTCCTGTTCGGCGGCCGCTCGGCGGCCGCAGGATCGGCGACGCTGGACGAGAACGGACGAGTCTGGATTTTCGAGACCAAGACGCACACATGGACGTACCTCGATCCGCACCACAGTAGTCCGATCCCGCCGGCGCGCAGTTATCATGCCGCCGTGGCGACGGAAAAGCCGCGCGACTTCGCCCTCAAGCCGATGCGTCTTCGCCGCTCGGCCACGTGGCAAGAGTGGGCGGAGGGTAACTCAGCCGAAGTCGGCATCCCGCAGCGTCCGATCGCGGGCACGATTGCGGAGAAAGCCACAGACGACGAAGCCGCGGGTGCGGGCTTCGGCACCTTCATCATCCACGCGGGGTGTCTAGCAGACGGGACACGGGTGTCTGACCTCTGGGCCTTCGACGTGCACGCGCGCACGTGGAAGCAGCTCCCCGACGCCCCGGGCCCGGCCCGCGGCGGCACCGCCCTCGCCCTTGCGAAGAGCAGGCTGTACCGCTTCGGCGGCTTCGACGGGACGGGTGAGCTCGGCGGCCAGCTCGACGTGCTGCATCTCGGGCTCGACTCGTTCGACGACATCAACACCCGCGGCGAGATCGGCGTGTTCCCGCGCGGTGAGTGGGAGAGCATCGTCGCGCCTTCTTCGCTCCCTGGAAGCAATACGGTTTCGGAAACAGCGGGCCTCACGTCCTCCCCGCACGCTGGCACAGCCGCTGAGCCTTGGCCCGCGCCGCGCAGTGTCGCGGATCTCTCGCTTGTGCAAGCGGGCGGCGGACGCGAGTACCTCGTCCTCTCGCTCGGCGAAGCATCCCCTTCGGCCGACGGCCACGCGAGCGCGGGTAAATTCCACGCCGACGTCTGGGCCTTCCAGGTGCCGCCGCTCGGCGGCACCACGGCGAGCCTGACGGACGCCTTCCTGCAGACCGTGGGCCGCAAGACGGGCGAAGGCCGCTGGACGCCTGTGGCAGTCGGCCCCTTCGACGCCGACGAGGAACGCGATGTCCAGGGCCCGGGGCCCCGTGGTTGGTTCGCCGCCGCGCCGCTCGGTGAGCTCGAGGAGAATGCGATTTTCGTCGCTGGTGGACTGGGTGAGAGCGGTGCGCGGCTGGGCGATGGGTGGATCTTTAGGCTCGATTGATCGATTAGGCTTTGACGGGTTTATGATTTACTGGCTCATGGTGGAATGAATGAATGCGTGGGATTTCCTATCTCATTATCCAAACGCGCGTGTATTGAATATCTTAACAAATGACGGGGAAAATTCTGTTCAGGTCGATGTTGGGATGAAGGCTTAGCTGCGTAGCAGAGCAGGTGCGGGACTACACGAGTATGTGACCAAGCAAGCAAGCAGAAGCACATCATAAGGTTTTCGGTTAGGTTCAAATAGGAAAATTCAATTGATATAAGTGCGGTTTATGTACACTGGTTTCTGCAGCCCCGTCTATGACGAAACCTCTTCCCTCTAAGTAGCTGTCCCTGCCTCGTCTACGACAAGATGCATGTACACAGTTTCACATTATTTTTATTTTCTTTGTCTAGCGCCGTCCTATTCTACAGATCGGCCCGCGTGGTCTCGGCGCCCCACGGCTTACTGGTTAGATTTGTCTGGCCAGCACTGTTTTCGCAGGTCTGGCGGCCGGTCAAGGGGCCCGGTTTGAGGACGTTGGCGGTGTTGCCGGTTGTGGCGCTTTCCCTGAGCCCGGACAGCAGCTTCTTCGTGGTCTCGGGGGTCAGGTCCTCGTAGTAGTCGTCGTTGATCTGGATCATGGGCGCGTTGACACAGGCGCCTAGACACTCGACCTCGATGAAAGTGAATAGACCGTCTTTCGTCGTCTCGCCTTGCTTGATGCCTAACTCTTCCTTGATCGCCTTGACGATCACGTCGCTGCCGCAGCCACCGAGTTGGCAGGAGTCTGTAGAACGTAATGCGTTAGTTGTGTAAGTCTTTTCGATGGAATCGGCAGTAAAGAATCTGGATCGGGCTATGATCGTGGACATGGAGAAAGTCGTGTTGGGTTTTGGGGGATGGTCGGCATTGCCGTGCTCGCTGTCGGAAGCTCTAATAACGGATGCCGTTCAGAAAGCCGCGGGTGTGCCATCGAAGGTTGGGCAATCACGGCTTCCGTAATGAAGCCAATTGTCTGAGATATCATGCGGTTGTAGCAAAGTCAAACTCACCGTGGTGCATGCCTGGACGTGGAACTTGCCAACGGGCGTGCGGTTGTACATGGTGTAGAAAGAAGCGACCTCGTAGACACGGGCCGGGGGCATCTCGAGAAGTCGGGCAACCTCGTTCATGACGGAGATGGAGGTGAAACCGTGCTGGCGCTGACCTAGGTCGAGCATTGGCATGACGGCGGCCTTTTGTACTGGGGCGGGTATCGCTTGAGGATTTCGGCGATGAGCGTCTCATTTTGGGCGTTGAATTTAAACGGGATGTTCGGGTTGTTGACGGGGGTGTTTCGGTGCTGAAGGAAAAGAGTGGTTAGCAATTGACTCGGTAACAGAGATCTTGCGAGAGGTTCATCTTCGTGTATCTACAATGCCAAGTCTTGACCAGAGTGAAGGTGACGATGAAGCTTGGATTCATGTGGAAACTCGTGTCTGCGAGAGCGGCAATATACTTACCACAGCGAGAGTATCACTTCTCCGAGGGCTCGCGGCGGTGAAGGTTCGAATTTGGGGTCGAGGGACTCGGCTAGCCGTGCGGACTGCGCTTCGGAGGAGCAGCGGGCTGAGTTTGGACGCCATTGTGAGGGTGGGTGGGCTGAATTGGCTTCTGAAGGCGAGGTTCATCGAGCTCGTTACAATTGTCGAGGACGGGTTCAATTGATGATGGAAGCTGATTCATGTTAACGTTGATTGGCCAGGAAGACGCTAGCACCACTTAACTGAAAGCCGCCGTCCAAAAGCTCCCTACGGCTTTACACAGCTGACAGCGGCCCGTCTGAAGAAACTTGTTCCACCCTTGGTTTCTTAGACGTTTTTACTTTGGTGTCGGGCCAGTACAGTACAGTATACTTAAGGATAGACACAACAACTACCTACCAACTACCTACCAACTACCTACCAACTACCTACCAACTACCTATATGTACCTACACAGTTGGTTCAAGCCATTTGGAGGAGAAAGTCTCTTATTTGTGGCTATAATCGGCTGCTGCGAGAGCATGCTAGGCAAAATTATACAAGACAAAAAAAGAGGAGCGAGTCATAAGCATGATTATAGTGAATCAGTCACCTGTCTGGCGAGGCCAAAAGTCTGGTCACATTCCCCCTAGTGATGTTGTAAGTGCATTTAACACCCTAGCTCATCGTACTTGATAGAGCAGGCAGGTATGGTTGATAGGTACCTACATGTATTGAAGTTTCAAGCGTTGGAGCAAAAACATTCGCTCTAGGATATTCAGCTTCATGCGTCTAACGAGGGAGCCTGCCGCTCAAAGTCCGACTTGAACCAATCAGATATACGGTACCTAGCGGTCAGGCAGCCAGGCAGTCTCTTCTTCCTCAGGTAGTAATACACTGCCATCTGATGCAGCATCCTGGTGAGGTGACTTTGTATATAAACTCATCACCAGTCATTTGATTATTCATGATGAATAACCGCTACCATGGATCCATTTTCAGCAATAGGTTTCGCCAGCAATATTCTATCATTTGTAGACTTTAGTTGGAAACTAATCGCAGAAACCAGAGCGATATACAAGTCGGCGTCGGGCATCTCTCCCGGCGATAAAACTATAGAGACCGCTACGAAGGATGTCCAAAGACTTTGCGGTGTCGTGGTGGCTCAGTCTCCGACTAGCGCCGACGGCTTACGAGAACTTGCTGAAGAATGCAGGGGAGTCGCTGATGAACTACTTGCTATTATGTGGAAATTAGTGTTGCCGAAAAGAAACTCGAGGAGATTGATAAAGTATGACAGTTTCCTGCTTGCCTTGCGCCGAAATTCGAAGAAAGACGATATAGATGCAATCAGCACGAGGCTTCAGAAACTACAACTTCAGCTAGTGATGCGCATACAGTGGATGCTTCGGTGAGTGTCACTGAGGAACTTTATTCAACGGTCAGTGAACGCAGCCTAACCAGGTACAGGAATGAAAACTCTGAAATTGCTATCAGTATCGCAAGGATTGAGGATTGTAATCGGCGGATGGGTGTCGAAATGAAAGATCAGTTCAAAGAAATGAGAACCGAAATCATCGAGAAACTCGAACACTTACAAGCTGACGCGACAGTTCGACTTATTGCAGAGCCTGAGGAGCTACCGAATAAACATAACGATGTTGATGCTTCAGATTTCCAGCAAATATCAATCGTGATGCATGAACTTTCAACCCGAATGTCCAACCTGGAGAGGAGCGGCCAGCAGGCAAACAGGCTGAGCCTGCTCTTACAGAGTCTACATTTTGATGCCATCCGGTCTCGACACGAGAGAATCGACGAGGCACACGCGAAAACATTCAAATGGGTGTTAGAACCTGACCCGGAGAGTCAGTTGGAACATACCAAGTTTGTTGAGTGGCTCCGAGGCGATCAGAGGATATTTTGGATTCGTGGAAAACCTGGCTCTGGGAAGTCGACCCTCATGAAATATTTACTGCAGCATCCCAAGATCCCAGAGAACTTGAAGGTTTGGTCCGGAAATAGTCGGCTAGTTATTGCCCGGTATTTCTTCTGGAACTCGGGGGCGTCGCTCGAGAAGTCCCAAGAGGGCCTCTTGCGTTCCTTGCTATTTGATATACTGCGATCATTCCCAGAATTAGCCAATACTGTCGAAATGGCCAGATACAATTACGGAGTGCCGCTACACTCTACAGATGAATGGAGTCTTCACGAACTACTAAGAGCCTTTGAGACAGTGTCACAGACTCGTGTCTCCGGTAAATTCTGCTTCTTCATAGACGGTCTAGACGAGTATAAGGGAGATACCTTTGAATTACTCAGACTTGTCCAAAAACTCGGGTCCGCACTAGATCTCAAGCTGTGCGTTTCGAGCCGACCATGGACGCAATTCATGGACGCCTTTGGAGGCGAAAAAGACTTGGTTATTAAACTAGAAGATCTCACCCAGCGAGATATCCGCCGCTACGTTGTTGAGAGCTTGCAGTCAAATCAGCGATTTCAAGCACTGGCGAAGGACCAGGTGGCTTACAATAACCTTGCCATCGAAGCTGCCTTGAGAGCCCAAGGTGTCTTCCTGTGGGCTAAACTCGTCGTGCACTCGCTCCTTCAAGGTGCTACGTATGCGGACAGCTTAGCTGACATGCGCAGACGAGTTGAAGAGTTTCCAAATGATCTTGAGGCCTACTTCGAAGCCATTATAGCCGACATTCCTCCGAGATACCTACAAAAAACAGCCCTCACAGTTCAGATAATTTTGGCTGCAGATCAACCGTTGCCTCTGGTCATGCATTACTTTATCGACGAGCTCTTATCCAATCCTGACTTTGCATTGAGCGTTGGACTAGAGCCCATGTCAGAAGCATATTCAAAAAATGTTTATAATCAAATGACGGCCCGTCTAGATGCCCGGTTCAAAGGGTTACTAGAGGTAGGGAAAAGGGGCTTACGGTATGCAGCGTTTCGTAACGTAATTTTCATACATCGAACAGCCAAGGACTTCCTCCAAACGAGGTTCAAAGCGACAGACGACACGCTATCAACGTCCAACTTGTACTCCATTCTTTGCCATGCTGCTCTAGCCATGGCTAAGTGCACTACAGGCGACGTGCTTCGTGAACCTGATCCCATTGGTATGTTTCTAACTTACGCAACGGAGATCAGAGAGGCAGATATCAAATCAACAAAGTTAGATCATGTCGTGCGTCAAATAGAAGAAGTGGAAGCCAGTCACGCTAAATGGTCCTGGGGAATTTTCTTCCAAAATGCGCTGAGCCGTGGCTGGCAGTGGTACGTGAAAGAAAAAATCACAAAAGCTAGCTCCCCACAAGCACTCCTCGAGTCTTTTATTCAATTCGACCTCCTTTTTCGCCAGGAGGTCATTGTCAGTGGAATCCCATACTGGCTTATCGAGCACCTTTTCAACAGGGACGCGATTACCAATAAAGACTTGATATGTAGCTTAGGGGAGTGTTTCGTCTCGGTGTGGTTCGACGGCCTTATCATAGATTTATATCGTGGGAAGGACGAGTATTGTCTTGTCTACGGGCTACTATGCAAGTTTTTGGCCAGCGGACTCCCTTTATCAACTGAAATTGACGGCCTACTTTTGACGGTGCGGGATTACATTGCACACCATGTTACCCCTACTCATCCCTACGGCCCAGAACTTCTACGTTTTCTGGATGAGCCTTCAGGAGAGCCCCGAACATCGGCTTAATCCGAACTATCTATACCCTGCTAATCGAGAACATCGATTTTTACCAAACGCAGCAGCCATTGAGAGGACAAAAGTCGTTAAATACGCGGAGCGACCAAATCGCCATCTGTCGGAGTCTTTTGAGGGGTTGAAAAAGATCACATGTGATTTCAAAGATATGGGTTTATTTCCATTTTGCTCATGATATCATTCTCTCCTACGCTGTGTCCCCTATATCCCTTGTTACGCGTATATTATAAGGAAGTCGCCACAGCATAAACATAAGGTAACTCGATGACAACGCCGATTCCGTTCCATGCCTTTTGATCCATTCCGTAAGCGAATACTCTCGGATGTCCCTGATAACATCATAAGCCGAAGAAACCGGCCACGAGCATAAAGGAACGTGGCGAATATTGCGAATCTTGACTCAACGCTTCTGTCGAAGCGATACAAAAGTTCCTTCGTGCAATTTATCGATCTCCTTCCTCTCATTCATTCTAGTTGAACAATAGAGGCATCATGCACGCCTGTTAATCATCCCCGTGTACATCTCCGACCTAAATTGCTATCAGCATGTCGGGTCGCTCTACCTCACGGGTATAGACTTACGCGGAGCGTCCCCTCGGAAGAGAGGCCATGAGCCCAGAAACCACCAATCGAGGGTGATGTACGGGCCATGCTATCATGGGTCAACAGCAACCAAAAGCCGAAGACGGGCTTCGCGAGGATATCTAAGACGGCGTAGGCGATGATCTCGCCGTCCACATTCACCAAGCGGGCGCCATCAGCAACTCCCCAGACACTGGTTTTCGTTAGCCGATCGATCGCTCTCGCCTGAGCAATGATCTAAATGACCATATCATATCGGTCAAACAGTGAACTTACATAGGATATATAGTCCAGAGCGCTAATGTGAAAAGCGAAATGGCGCCGAAAAACGCCTTCGTCTTGTTATCCTTGCCTGATACGGCGAAGCGCCCGTTATATCCTAGCTGGTATATCACGTTGAGGTACGCCAGACACGCGAATGCGTACCAGCCCCAGCCCTGCGCTTCGTTACGGGCGAACCCGGCAAAAAGGCCTGTGAGGACCATGACCACGTCTGAGAACATGAGCACGAGGATGCTAGCACCGTTTAGGCCGGCTAGAAGGGATAAGTCAAGGAGTAAGAGTGGCGTAGTTAGAGTCCACTACGCTCGTGGCGATGGTTAGCTGGCCGCATATTTCTAAAGCCAATGATGGAAGCCTAAGGGTCTTAAGAGGGAAATAATAGAAGAGCTTACGTCGATGTATCGTGCCCAGAATACTTGTCTCCTGACAAGTTCGGTGACGACGTGGAGCTTGGATTCTTTTATGATAGTCGTGTGGTAGTCGATGCCTGCCCCAGTTGCCATGGCGTAGTAGGATAAGAATGCCGTAGTTGTGATGAAGGCCGTGAGGATATGTAATAGGCGCTTTTGCTATACATGCTGTTAGACTGCTTGATCTCGCGTCGGTTGGGCATTTTGCGACTCTTACCACTGGGACTCTCATTGCCATGGCGTAGAATGAGAGGGAAGAAAGGCCCATGACAATGCATACCACCCTGTTGATGTTAGTAGATGCTCTGTACATCCAACTCGGCATGGTAAACGAACCAGAGAGTCTTGTGTCCGACATCTGTCGAATACTGATGATAGACTTTGGGGATATCGGGCGTCACTGTCGGGAATGGGAAATGAGACGTCGGAGTGGCGGTGCGATGAGGGTTCACGGCCGGCACCACCTGCTCGAATACGTTGTCTGGGATCATCATCTTGGACGGTATTTGGTAGTATCTTATTCTCACGGAAACTATTTCGTGCGTCGATCCGAAAAGTTTCGGTGTATTCTGCTTTGTTTCCCGTCTACCGACTATTTTGCACGGCGGTCCTCAGCATAGATGATCTGTTTTAAGAAGAGCGGGCGAGCTTGCGTGGCCTAGATCGATTATATGTATGATATGTTGAATCCTAGTTGTCGAGAAATGGTGTCGTCACTCTCATCTCATCATGTAAGAGGTCTGGCCAATCGGGGCCCTGCAGCAAGCTGAGCTGGGCAAGAAGTCAGTTAATCTGACTTTGGAGGCGAATAACTTTCTTGTTGCCTGCCCTCGTAACCTGCGGGGAAGGATTCTATTACGCAACTTAAATGCTCTGTATAAAATGCTCCGGGATATACGTGTAGGATGGATGGTCATTGTTTGTTACCATCCATACATTGCTAGTCTCTTGTTATTTAGATGTTGTAATTTAGGATATGATGCCAGACTAGCACTCTCGGACGATTGAGTCTGGATACCTCTGATCATCGTGAAAGAAGAAGCGATGTTCACTGTTTCGATTACACCTATTCCATGACGCACTTCTAGGGACATACTTGTACTATAGGACACGCAAGTCCCTGTAGTCTGAAAAATATCGGGTAGCGATCGCGTTACATCCGGAGATGTGCATGCAGCCTTGATCATTTGGACAGGGACCCCCTAGCCGGCTTAAACTGTCGAGCGGATATTCGAGAGTTCTCGTCATCGGCTCATCAGCGTTGCACATCCTGAGCCCGTTTATGAGATATCCTTTCCTATAATACATGATGGATGGGGATCTATCTTCGTTGTAAACTTAAGCTACCTTCTCACGTACCTCGGAGCTAAGCCTCAAGCCTTTGTATGTAGAGAATGAAGATGTCGTGAGACATTGATGATTGTTTTGACCCATTCGGCGCTATTGCCTGATAGATACGATCCGTTCAGAATCAATTCGTAGCTTAGGATACAGTAGCACGTCCTCAGCATCTTGCTGGTTCATTCCTTTAGTTTTGCTCTGCTCTGCTCTGCTCTGCTCTGCTTTGCTCTGCTCTGCTCATTGTACTCTCCTGCAGGTAAGGTTTTGGCATTGTGGACACTGCCGAGTCCCTGGATGTTCCTCACAGGGCTCTTGCAATTCGATGTACGGTCAACAGTGCTTTTATTTCGCCTTCCCCACAAAGCAGAGACGCGTGGACTAGAATAGCTAAGGTTGGCGCACATCAAAGTCGGCAGTCTCTTTTGTAGAAGAAGAGCGCTCTTTCTGGTGAGAAGGGAGGTCTATTCAATAAGACTAGGGCAATGTGAAAAATAGGATGTTACTAGAAGTTAGAACTTATATGGGTGGAGTGTTGTAACCCCGGGGGTCCAGTATAAATTGATGGCTCCCGCTCAGACAAGACAAGACCCCACAGACTCTTTCCACAGGACGTCCCCCACCTTCCACCCCTCCACTCCAGAGAATCCATCGCTCTCTCCCCAGGTACGGTACTACCTATCTCGCAGGCTAAGTACACCTGCAAGCACTAGGTATTGCTAAGGTACCTAAGGAGGAGCTAACAACTTCCATTCTGCCCCGCCACACGACAAACAGCTCCCCCAACCTATCTTAGGTAGATGGGTGACCAAACCATCAACATCAACTGGCCTTTCTAGCTTAGCAGCACCAACAACTTACAACCAACAGCATGCGATCGTGACCGACGTATTGGAAATACCCCATATATCGAATACCCCATCTTGAGAAAATATCACTTTTATTCTCGCTCCAGTCGTGCACATACCTTAACCCCCCACCATGGATCAGCATGCCAGTACCCTGTTGGCATTCCCGCCGCAGGACGACTCTGTCGACAACGAGACCTACCACAAGGCCGCCGTGGCTCACGTACAGCGAATCTCCAAGATGATTAAGGAACGGTCGAGAGACCTGGTCGTGTTCAGTGCCGAGCTCTTTAATGTATTGCCTTCTCGGAATCCGGTATCTGCTTGTTTTGGTTGTGTGCTAATCACGATACTAGGTTGTCGACCCAGCCGTCAATTCACTATCCTACCTCGCCATACTACACGCCTTGCTATTTCCCAGCTTAGCAGCCAAATTGCCCCAGGACCTCATACTACAGAAACTGGTCACATTCATGATGGTCTTCGACGGCCGGCAATGTCGCTATGGCGGACCTCCCCTACTAGAAATCATGGACGCCGTGGGAAGTGGCCGACTATTGCCTGTATGCAACACCCACCGTGACAAGTTTCCGTCTCTTCACATGACTGACATGTACACTTAGCCCTCCGTAGCAGTCGAATGCCTCGCTTCAGCCATCTTGAAGCTCGACCCATCCGGAACCATACTTACCTCCTCGCACATCCTCCTAACGAAACTTGCATACGACACAGATAATATACAGCCAGCCTTACCCGTAATCGAAAAAGATATCGTTTACTATCCTGGTATGGCAAACCACCAAGACGCCCCGTATCTGTGTGATCTGGAATTACCACCTCCCTTGTACATTTCGAAAACCTCGGGCCTTACGACATCGTTAAAGAGCTCAATGGTGCTGGAATATGACTTGGTGGGTGGTATGATGTACTGCGCGAGAAGAGAATGGTGGAAAGCGCGGAAAGCATTCGAACGTGTCATCACATTCCCCACTAAGGATGGTGGCTGCAGCAAGATAATGGTCGAGGCCTTCAAAAAATGGATTCTGGTTAGCTTACTTGCAGATGGAAGGCACTCTAATACACCACCGCCTCATACAAGTGAGTCGACAGTTAAGATTTTCGGAATACTTGCTCGATCCTACGTTTCTTTCGCAACCGCTTTCGCGACCGACGACGTGGAGCAGTTGAAGCTGGAAGCGCATAACAACGCACAGCTGTGGATGGAAGACGGAAACGTAGGCTTGGTGGAGGAAGTCATGGCGTCTTACCAAAAGTGGCGAGTCCTCTCGCTGCAGGATATCTACACAAAGATATCGATCGCCGAGATCCGCCAACAGACGAAGAGTGCCGAGACGGGCGCGGTCCTAAACAAGGATGAAGACGTTGAGGCGCTCATTCATAATATGATAATTGCAGGAATGCTAAAGGGTGTCATCGAGAAGAATGACGACGGGACGAAATTCTTACTCTTCCTCTCCCCCACCACACATCTCTCAGAACGAGAATTGGCAAAGGAAATCCAGGGCTATGCGGCCAAACTGAGAGAGATCAAAAAAATCTTCACCGCCACGAGCCAGCGCCTGGGAACCAGCAAAGAGTATATCAAGTGGGTTGTTAAGGAAAGCAAACGCGATAAGTCTAGCGAAGCTCAAGATCCGACACTCGCATTTGACACCCAGATCGATGACGAGGACCTAATGGGTGGTGCACAAGATCAGTAGTAAGATCTGTCATCGGTCATATCATAGAATCGGCGGTCGAGGGGTATTGGGGTAAATACCACTGATACCATTCCACAAAATCGACATGGGTGGCTCTAGGAGATGCTGGCACATAATTTTGCAGCCGAAACGCCCGTTTACCGGCACCACTGAGTAAGTCCCGGTGGGAAGCTGTGAACAAATAGTCTAGGCTGCGGCTCGCGGTCATTTGTGTAGTCGGCGGTTGGTTCCCAAAGCAGATTAGATTCGTATGGATAGGCATCTAAGCGACGGCGTTAGGAGAGGAACTCATTACACGTTTGACAATATTGCCTCCACGACGACGACAAAGATGAGGCAATGGGGGTTGGCCGAGAGGGACTACAAATTATTGTAACCCTGGAGGAATGAATGCATGCTTAGACGATGATCCGGGCAAACACGCCCTAGGCAGGATTCGATCACGAGTCCTGCGAGATGACTCTTGTCGATTCTGTCCGTTAGAGGAGAATAGACTACAGAGAATTGGTCAATTTAATGGTTCGTGTTCTTGCATGTGTGAACAGTAGACAGGCTAGCAATTGGCCCAATGCTGGCTGCACAGATCCTAGTTGGTTATGAACACTTTTCTCTCGCGTTGGTGCATCACGCGCTATATTGACATGTTTTCTCAACCTCTCCTAGATGCTCTCGGGTGTCCTCGTAAGGTAAACTTGCGTACGTGATATGTCCTAGTCCGCCATCATAACTCTTGAACTGACAGTAAGGAACAACCGTGCAGCTCAACCGGAAAGCTAATTGTCTGTTTCATGTCTCATCCACATATAAGGTGCGTTTGTTCATTAATTCTCATCCTCTACACTGCCCTTCCTTGCTTTTCCGTCTCCGTTCTGCCAGGTGAGCTGATGTGGCATTTGCTCGTTGCCAGCGGTGCTGCTGCTATCTACTTAGGCCGGCACCTACAGCTCGAGCCGTCCCTCTTCGAGTGAGAGAGCCTTTGAGCGAAAGGGTTTCCCCGCCCGTCTCCCGCCGACCAATATGAAATCTAGGTTATCATGAGCTGATGCCAAACTGCTTGATCATGTCGGCTAGCTTGAGGGCTTCGGTCTTGTAATCTATCGGCGCTGCACTATTGATTTGATATCGGATCCTAGATAGATAAAATCTTGTTAGCAAATTCGTAAACCAAAATGATGGTATCCTGGACATCGGGACTCGGGACGACGGAGGGCGGTGACTCACCTCGAGTTCTCGCCGTAGGTATCCATCTTCGCGCGGCACCGGAAACTGAGCTTAGAGCAGTTGGCAGCCTCGAAGACGGCAGCGACGCGTTCCTCGTTGTTCTCCTTGATCTCCATGAGCTCGTCGGCTGACATACCCATGATGGCGCGGCCAACGTCATCGAAACACGAGAGCCACATCTGGCCGGTGTGGTCGTTGACGTTGACGCTCATGATATAGCGGTATTGCGGGCGGTCGTATGCGTTGTGGTTCTCGCACCGCCACCTTCCATCGCTCTGTTCTATCGCTTTCTTGTTGCAGCCCTCCTCGCGGCAGGCTGGATATGCGAAGGTCTCCTGTTTGATGTACACGATTGTCGCCTTGAGATTGAAGTAGGCATCCCCCTCCATGCCTAGGCCCTCATCCTTGATTTGCGAGACACTCTTTAGCTGGTCTTGACGTCCTGTAGCACCTCCCATGGGAGCCATGCCAGCGTGTGTGTTAAAGTTATCAGCACGCCCCTGAGTGTCGTACCAGCCCTTCAAACGATGTGCTTCCTCGATATCGGGATCTAAGGCCATAGTACCAGATGAGAGGAGAGAGAGCGAACGGCCACCAAAATCCGATACCTTAACGCCCTTGAAAGCAACCACAGACTCTGGCTGGACGCTGAATGTGGTCGCCATCTTACCCCATATTGTGAGGCGGATCAAGAATAGTGAATCATCGACGAGTGTGAGCTCACGCTTGTCGTAAGGTTTTTGTGTGGTCTTTGAAACGATCTGGGACACCTCGCCAACGTCCTTGAGCACAGCAACAATATCTACTGTGGCATCTTTTTCAACTTTCTGGAGTTCGGAGATGTTGACAAAATTGAACCGAACCTGCGGTACGCTGGCCTGATCCTCTGCCTTCTCAATGACCGTCTCTCGCTCGAAAGCGAGCTCGTAATCGTTAGGAAGATTCGAAAATTGCTTCTTGGCCAAATTCACTTTGCAAGTGCTGATATAGTAGACTTGTCCCTCTTGTAACAACTCGTAAAACGCGTCGCATTGCTCGTTGAATCCCGTCGCCTTGATCTCACCGGTTTCATCGAGGAGATTCACGGAGAACAATTGACCTTTGCCAGATGCCTTATGCCACGTCTTAATTTCCGACTTCGATGTGACACGAGCTTTAATGGTCCATTTGTGTGCGTAAGGGGAGAGTCCCTCGATAGGGTAGATGACAATGTTGCCATGAGTATTGGAACCAGCACTCTTTCCGCCGCCACCTCCTCCCGGGCCCATACGTGATGACATAGGTTCCGACTTAATAGGTGCCGGGGACTCCGCCTTGGCGCCATAGAAACCAGAACCGCCAATGGCGGCACCGGTGTTTGCAGCTTGTAGCTTAGCTTCGAAAGGTGCAGGTTCACCGATTCGGTCATGAACGCCATGTTCAGAGGCTACTTCGAGGTCGAGGATAATCAGGACGCTTCTACGGGTCAGCCTTTGAGTTGTGGTTAAAAGGGTTTCATCACATACTTTTTCCCCTTCACGGCATTCGCCTGGTACGACTTGATCCGAACGATGCAACCTCGAACGAGCTGGTCATCGTGAATGACATGGTTGGCCTCTGTACGACTATAAGCCTAATATTCGGTGACCTCTGTACGGGTGGTTTCGTCTGCTTACGGGTTGCCAGCATACACTGAACATAGTTCCGGGTATCGCTAAGAACGACTCGGAAGCGCTCGGCTTGGGGAGGGGCGCCAGGAACCTGTTGGACACCTAGGGACTTGATCTGAAGGCATTGGAGAATGGGTACTGGAAATGTCTGGTCGACGTTTCCCGGGTCATGGAAGATGGCGCTGAACGATGGTCGGGTCAGTTCGATAGGGATGATATCACGATGCAAGGGGTGGTGGTGTAGTGTACGCACTCTAACGCTCCTTCAGTAATGGCCTGCTGAGCCCCGGCGACCGACATCTTGGCTTGACCTTGACCTTGACTTTGACTTTGATTTTGTTCCCTCGACAGTAAATCGGGCGTACGGTATATGTGGTGCGGGCGGAATAGGACGGGCAGCAATATCGGAACTCTTGGTGGTGGTTGTAGTTGTAGAAAGAACTAGGTAGATAGATAGCTAGACTAATACAGAACGCGTCGAGCTACGAAAAGTCGCGTCTCAGGCGTCTCCCATTAAAGTCCCCATTTTGGCAACTTGTGGAGACTTGGTGCTGCTGCGGGGTTTTCAGCGGCTGTCAGCCTTAGGCAGCACTGCCACAGCAGCACCAAGCCTGGATTTGCCTGGAAAGCAGCTGGTGCTGTGACCCCACTTCAGTACCCACTTGTGTACAGACACACTGTACCTTCTCCTTGTCATGTCTCAATTGCTCTGGAGTGGGGGGGGGGGCCAATTGGGACGTCATCCCCCGCATCAGTCCTTGGCTGCTAGTGTACACAAAGCTGTGCCTACGGGCAGCAGTCTACATACATGTAACTTAGGTAGAGGTAGGTACCTAAACTAGACTAGTTACCTAGGTTAGGTAGGTTATGTTACCTATAGGCAGTTACCTGTGAAACCGCATATCTAAAGGATCCTTCAATTATAGACTATAAACAGCTCCAGACCCAAGAGCTTACGCCGCCTTTTATCCCTACATCTCTTGTGATTCAAACTCATTCTCGAGCTCCCATATCCCATATTTCATCTTTTTCACAAAGACTTACGATCCATTTAACTGTATCGCATTCTCCCGCGAATAAGCTATGGCAGACCATGGGGTTGCGACAAGGGCGCCTGAAAGCGATGCTCACGAATCTGCCACTCCTGGAGAGTCGTCAGATGAGCGGGGACCTGCGATGAGCGAGCACTGCACGACTGACCGGCCTACACGTATGTGGATGCAATTAATTTACCATATATATACTGTATCCTAATTGACCACGACATAGCCAGTGGCGAGACTCCTCGAGGAGAAATCAGGCTACTTGGTGGAATTGATGTATGGTTCAGTCCATCACTTCAGGCAGGCATATGTGTACTAATACCGCTATTAGATATATCTGACAAAACCGGAATCCTATCCTTCGAATCCTTCGAAACTCCTTCTATTGCTTACGGGCGGCACCGGCCTCAAATCTACGAACAACCAGATCCAAGCCGACAAATTCGCGAGCGAAGGTTACGTAGTCGTTATGCCAGACCTGTTCGACGGCGACCCGGCACCTAACTCGGCAGCCGTCCCTGAATCCGAGACGCTAGTCACCTCATTTCTCGACACGTTCAAACTGAAAGCCGCCGAGACCGCCAAGTCTTTCCTTCTTGATATGTGGATGGCGCGGCATGCGGAAGAAAAAGTCATGCCCATACTAGAGAAGGTAATTCATGCATGTAAAGGAGAATTTGCAGATGCCGTAGGAAACGGCGGTGGTATATACGCCGTCGGCTACTGCATTGGGGGACGGTATGTATTGTTGCTGGCTGGTGAGCGAATCGACAGCCACACAAGCTGGACCGGCGCACAAAAACAACCGGACGAAGAGGCTGGCGAGGGTCAAGGCCCTACGAAGAAGGGGCCGTACATCAAAGCCGGTGCTCTAGCACATGCTACCCTCGTGTCACCAGAAGATTTCCTAGGCCTGAAATCCCCCGTGAGCTTAGTTTGCGTCGAACACGATCCAGTCTTCCCCGATGAGATTCGAATAGCGGGTGAGGACGCTATGTCGAAGAGCAACCTAGAACACGAAGTTCAGGTCTACCCTGGTGTACCTCATGGTGAGTTAACCCCGATTTGCACGAGTACGATGAAACCTACTAACAAGCACCAGGTTTCGCGGTTGTCGGCGACTACGACGACGTCAACATCAAAGAAGCGCAACTCACGGCGCATGAACAGATGCTGAAATGGTTAAACGAGCACTAGAGGGTTAAAATTGGGAATCTAGGACTTGACTTTGGCGTTGGCGGAATGTGTGATTCTTGGAGGGGAGTCTAGACACTAACTAGTATTTGCGCACTACGTAAGGTAGAGGTTAAGCCCATTGACTTTGAACATGAATAAATCTCATGATACGCTATCTACTATAAAGGCCCTTGGAGCTGCTTACCACTATGGAACAGTGCAAATGATCTTGCCCGTTGTCACGTTCTTCTCCAACATCTCGTGCGCCTTGATAATATCCTTCATAGGGAACACAGAGTCGATCTTAACCTTGAGCTTCCCGGTTTCAAAATCCGGTATATACTCAGCAAGCTTATCTTTCAACCTACCCTGGTATTCCAGGTCACGGCTCCGGAGTGTACTTCCTTCAATCCGTACGCGCTTGAACAGCAGCATGCCAATATCAACCCCTTCGAGTTTCGAGCCACCCATTAAACCAAGTATCACCCAGCGTGCGTCCCTAGCCGCCACGGCCAGATTTTTCTGGAAATAGCTTGCGCCGACGAAATCGATAATCAAGTCGACGCCCTTACCGCCCGTCGCCTCCAAGATGCCCTGCGCCCAGTCCGAAGTCTTGTAATTAAACGCCTTGGTAGCGCCGAGCTCGGACTCGATGAAGGCGCACTTCTCATCGGTGCCGGCGGTGGCGTACACGGCCGACGCGCCGGCGTCGAGACTCAGCTGGATGCCGGCGATGCTCACGCTACTGGCACCCGCGTGCCACAGCACCGACTTACCAGCCGCGAACTCGCCCACGAGATGCAGCGCCTGCGTCGCCGTGATGAACGTCTCCGGGATCCCGGCCGATGCTTCCCAGGACAAGAAATCCGGCTTCCGAAGGACCATGCGCGTGTCCACGGCTATGTATTCCGCGTAGGCGCCGCCGTACGCGAGGCCGAAGACTGCGTCGCCTTCGTGCAGCACGTCGGTGTCGGTGTCGGTGTCGGTGTCGGTGTCGGGAGAGGAGGGCCCGAAACTCTCCACCGTCCCGCTGAATTCCACGCCGAGTGTTAGAGGCGCCTGCGGAGGCAGTGGATAGTATCCTTCACGTTGGATCAGGTCCATCCGGTTTAGACCGAAGGCTTTCACGCGCACTAGCACCTCGCCTGCTTTTGGCGTCGGCTTTGGCGTCGCGTCATTGATGAAGAGTGAGCTAGCGGGCCCTTTGCCGCCTTTGATATCTACATTGTTGTCAGTACGGTAGCGAGACTGAGGCTATACTAGTAAGTGATGGTTTGCCGAGGTTGCCCGTGAAAGAGCGCTAGAGCGGGTTTCTGGTGAGGGGCGGAATTGGGAATAAGGTCATCGTGGAGATGACGTGAGCGGGGTTCACCGTACCGACTGCTTTCATGGTGCTGGCCATCTTGACGTTGTTTGGCGAGGCTTTATATCCGGTCAGGATTGAACAGATATCGTATCGCTTGATCTGTAGAGCTCTATTGGGAAACAATGGTTCTTACTAATGGTTTTCTCGTAGTTGTTGACTAGCGAGGTAAGTCTACTACGAGATAATTAGCTCGGCGACATCACCTTTATACCAGAACCGACTATGCCAATTCCGTTGCACTCGTAAACATTGATTATCCTCTATTCATCCATTCATCCATTCACTTCGCATATCATGTTTACTGGACATTATTAGTAAGGTTTCCGACGGCCTCTATACCATCTTCTCAGTAAACGCCTACTCCGATACCTCGCAGTCGCATTCGCTTGCGCCGATAACCTGCGCTAGCTCCTAAGTAGGCGAGAAAAGTCTCCGAATCCCATGCACGTTATCGCCGACGGCTAAACTTTGATACGCCTTGTACCGCTAGCACTTATACCTGTAGATACGGAGCCCTAGGTACCTAGGTAGTCTGTCTACAAAACACTCCTCTCCCCGGGCATCGCGGTGCGAGATCAGCCCCAGCTCTATGAAGGGGTAAATGTTGTGTTCTCTTCACCAGTCTTGCTAATGAAGACGAAGAAACGAGTATTTATACATGAGATATGCGATGATAGTCTTAGTAATCATCTCCTTGCTTGTAATGCTCTGTGGCCTGTTGAAGGTGAGAGGTGTCACATCTTCTAGAACAAAGAAAGTGTTTTGTATATAGCAGAGACCGCTAGGTAGTTAGTGTAGGCTCTTTGCGCAACAACAACCTAGTATTCATCATACCCTGTACCTAGGTCCTGACCTGTCAGGGAATAAAGTAGCAGCTACCCTACGGCGTAGGTGTAGTGGAGTCCTGTATATATATATGACTAGAATCCCCCTTCGAAAGAAGGAAGGATTCAGGAATTAATCGATCACCTTATTAAGCCCTAACTATCACCTACCTCCCTCCTACTCTTCTGGCTGGAAACAGCCCTCATTCACTCGGTGACACAAAACCACTTGACATGACCCGAGGGAAGGGAGACAGGAGCGAGGAGCCGAGTGTTTTGGGATCTAACTACAGTACTATACCGTAACACGACAAAAGTAGAATGTAGTCAAGTCGGGCAATTGGCCATCTGCAACTATCATATACGTACGTACTGTGACAATCACGAGTATCACGGATATCGTCACACTGCCTCAGCGTGTCTACCTTCAACCGTCATCCTCCCACTCGACCACGCTGTGCTAGCCGCCCCATTTCAACCGCAAGTGCAGCCGGATGAAAGCTTCGGCACCTTATAAGAAAAACCGCTGCAATAAGAATAAACCAATGCATAGTGGCCGCGTGCCAGGCCAAGTTAACCTGTCCCTCCCCCGACCGACCGAGCAACGGCACCGTTTCACCCGCTTTCCCTTCCTTTGCATCTGTTTTTAGCCGTTAGCAATGTCAATTTAAACAAAGCTAAGTTTGTTACTGCTTACCGTATTTAGCTAATAGAAGCTTCGACGGGGGTTGTCACAGAGGCCAGAGGGGCGGTGTCGTTAACTTGGTGGTGGCCAGGCAAAAGGATAAGGTCAACAAAAGGCTGCAAGCTATTACAATTAAATCAGTATAACTTTACTAGTAGGAGTAAATAAAACATACTCGATAATATATTTAATTAGGTTGCTAAAAATAGTAATAATATCCACGAGAAAATAGGAGAAGAGAAGAGGGATCATCATAAATCATGGACATCGTGATGCTTATATCCCTAGCAGACAGTACGCCAAATCTTCCTTGCGTTTCGTGACACGTCCGGCAGCCCAAGCCTGCAAGCCTTACACCAATCCAATGCACAGTTCCACCACCTGCTGTAGAAGCGCATGCTCCTCGCATGATTCCAATTGTCTCCCGAACATAGTTCCCTAGTACCTTTATATTCATACAGAGGAGACCAGGTTAAGGGTCAAGTGCCATCTTTGGCTCTTATATTGCAAGGCATATATACATCATTCTGAAGGAACCAAGACGCAATAAGTTTAACGATATTTATTGAGACCCGAGTAAAGCAAAATCTACCTAACTAGGGCAGATGAAAGAGTAAGGCAATGCCAATATAATAACTCCACAGAGAAAGGAAAACATGGAATATCGCCAAATGCTACACTTCCACAGCTAGAGGGTGCATATACAGCAAGTTACATAACAATATATAGTCGTAATCATAAAAACCCGCTTTCAACATTCTACCCTAATCCTTCGCGTTGCTGGAAGTTGTGCGGGGTTGGTAAGGTTTTCGGTGAGGCTTCGGGTACAACTATTCCGAATACCTTATTGAAATGGGTTTCAAAGGTATCATCCCAGAGACCGAGCCCGTTAAGAGCATTTGTATCTGTGCCTCCAAATTCATGGGACGTCTTGAGGCTGTGGTCGCCGGCTGTCGATAATGTAGTTGAAGTACTTGGCTGATACCCATAGGCCATACTCGAGAAAGTACTGCTATTGAATAATAGTGATGGTGCCTCGGATATCGGAAGAGAGATATCTCCTCTTGTTTTTGAAAACCTTGAACAAGGTCCATGCATGCCTGGATTGTCGATGTATTTTGCTGTGTCTGCTGGCAATCTTGAAGTCGATTATGCAGGTAAGACTGAAATTGAGATAATGAGTCGTTACTGCAATGCGAACTACTTTCTAGGTTCGGGGCTGGGATAATGTCTTCATAATCTGAACCACTAGAGTCAACGTACCAGCACAGGCGATTGCGTAGTGGGAACACTTACATGGTGACGGAATATCAGCTGTCGCATCAAGTCGAAAGATTATTCGATAAATATTGTACCATTTTTCTTCGTCTGAGCAGCGACGCGATTTCTTTTTTAACTGGATCATTTGCTGTGCATCAATTCTGTCAATGCCTGCTTCATTATTAGTCTGTATGAGACACGGTGTTGCAGATCGCTGATGTTGGTGAAGATCTGAAACGTCTTCAAACTCAACCAAACAACGGGGGCATTGGTAGTTAGCAGAAGCATGCTTTCGATATAAGTGTTCTCTAGTATTGCCCATTAGTTATAACCTATGCTACAACATCCTGGGAGTAAACATACTTCAGTCGATGGATTGTCCACCCTGGACCGGATCCAAGGCAGCATTTCCAATCTTTCGTGTTTACAAATTTGTGTTCGGTCCTTTTGGAGAACGGGCATGCAAACAATTTATTATCAGCGACTGTTGCCGCCGGACTTGGATGGTGTTGAGGGGTGATTGTATGAGAAGGTATAGAAGCATAGGTCGGGGGCGGATTTGCTTGTAAGTTCCTTCTAGGAGTCTCTCCTCGTTTCCGAAACTTGGTTCTACCTTGGCTATCTTGTTCATCAGGGTCACTTATATGACTGAAGGCCCTTCTCCGGCCATAATGGGGTCCATTGGGTCGTAATGGATGAGTCTCTTGCGAAATTCCGAGTTGGAGCACATCGCTGGAGTGTCCCTGTGTCGATAAGCAAAGGTCAGGTTGGAAATTATCTAGTTTTTGAATGAAATCGTCGAGCCATGGGTTTGAGCTAGGTGCGCCTGAGTCCAACGCCATTGTTAAGTCTCGGTGCGAAGGGTCTTGTAGAGTGGTGTTTCGTGAACCCGCAATGCAGGCGAGGGCAATTCGTGTTGTGGTTTCCGTATTGAGTGGGTTGCTATAGGTCGGTAAATTGACACAGCGGGTTTTTCTTTTGCAATAAATATGTTTCGTTGATAATGGTGGCTTCTGTGGCCGAGGCAAGGCCACAGTGTACGCTGGCATGTGGACGCATTGTTGATAAAGTTGCCGAAGGGTCTGAACGAGAACCTCGCTTGCGAGCCTACTTTGTTTATCCACATCAAGGAGATAATGACGAATTAGATGCAGAAGATCTCTGAGAAAAGGGCTCGCATTTGGATCGCAGGAAAGGGCTTCGATGCACTAAACTCGTAAGTTACGAGACGGATATAACACTGTCTGAGGTAAACAAACCTGAAGAACTGATGTCCTGAGTACGGGAACGGGCGTGGTTGCGGTGGTGAGATGGACCATATCAAAAAAAGCGTCGCTCTTGGTATAGCTCTGCCTCTGTCGTGAAAGCCCGAACCATACAATCCCGTCCCAGCCCCGAAGCAGCCATACAACCGTCTCCAGGATAAGGCATCCTAAGGACCAGATATCGGCACAACCATCTACTACAATATCCCGTGTCAGTAACCTCCATTCTGAGCTTGTTTCGGATGTGTAGTAAGCCTTAAACACATAGTTATAGCTCAAACAGGCATACTCGCCCTCTTGAAATGACTATAGAAAATGACTCTGATAATTGATAATCACTTACTGCGACCTTCGATATGATGCTCTGGGGATTGATAGGCAGGAGTAAATCCATTAGGAATACCACCTTCACGAGAAGCGACAAGGAATCTCTTGGAGACACCAAAGTCTCCAATCTTCCAGATATGGGGATCGCCATATCGGTCGCCCTTGAAAAGGAGGATGTTTTCCGCTTTTATGTCCCCATGGTACCCACGTATTTTGCTGGTTGCACATCGTTGGTGATAATCGTGATTCGGTGTCCTGTCATTGTCAACTTGACAGTGGATTTCATGCAAAGCAGTTGCGATTCCAAGAAATTGTTCGGCAACCCAGGTTGCGATTTCGGTGCAGGCCACCGGTTGCGGATGCGCCCTCCAGAATGAGCGTAGACTCCCGCCAATAGCCCAAGGAAAAAGGAAATAGAAAGACTTGCCATGCCGGAACGCGGCCAGTAGCCTGACGACATGCTTGTGAGGATGGATTGAAAAGTGCGACAGCGCAGTTGTTTCCCGTTTAAAGTCTTCTATTCGTTCAGATCGGAGCTTCTTTAAAGCAAAGGAATTATCCTGATCCAACTTGTTAGCTTCTCCAGTTGATAGTAAGAGTTATGAAGCCTCTTGAAATAGAGTAAAGCTTTAAAGTATCGCTGAAAAGAAGCCCGGGAATAACCTACAATTGTGTCGCGGAGGTTATGATGTGCCGGATGAATCCAAACTTTGGAAACGCAACTGAATCCGAAATGTAGGGTAGATGCTGGCTGGTCCTGCCAATCCGCATTTTTGAAAGGAAGAACAACAGTGTCATCAAAGTCAAATAAAGAGATATTTTCCGAAGATTCCGAAAAGAATGGCCAATGTTGGGTTGCGGTAGAGGTATCGAAATCGGAACATGAAACGCATAGCTCATGAGCTGCATCCCCGAAAGATCGCGCTCCAGCGCTGAAACAGGACGTAGAGATTGAATCGGAAAGTGTCGACTGGGATTGTACCGGACGATTATCAGGCGAATTGGACAACAGGTAAAGTAGATTGTCGTGACATAAAAGCTGGAGAGATGGAGAAATGCGGCGAAAGAGACATATAGCTAATTTAGAAATTAGACGTTCGGGATAATGAGAGGAATGGACTTTTTCCTTTGGCGAAAAGCCCGTGGCCGTTCCCGTTACTGGTCTGATACACAGAATCAAAGATTGAAAGAAAGTCGTGGTGCTCGCAAGAACGAATGGAAATGTGAGTTTGTTAAAACCCACAGCGAATAGTGGCTGCGAGCACATCAATACAGAGTCAATTAGTGAGGACTCCCCTAGGGGTCGGGGTGTTGTTGTTCCATGTGTCGGGGTGGTCATCATGGGGCCATGCATTTCTTTTGAGCCGCGGATGGTCATCAATGTACGCCAAAGCGTCGAATCCTCTATCACCAAGAATTCGTGGGCCCCCACTATCGTCAATGGGCCACTGGGCACAGTCTTTGTACCCGAGCTCTCTGTTACGAAGAACAAGGGACCTTGGCTCTCCCTTGTGGTCGTCGTCGTTGTATCGTGGAGGACGATAGGAGCTAAAGGGGGAGCTCCCGGGGTCCCAGGCCGGACCACCATCGCCAATCCAACCCTGATGATGATGTCTACCATCGTAGATGTTGGCCACCGTGGCAACAAAACCATGATTAACTGGGCACATCTTGTCGAAGAAGTACCTAAAGAGTCTATGTTCATAGACTACCCGGTATGTTTTCCCAGAGACTCGGAATTCCCCGAGTAGTTCGAGTAGAAGGTTCAATGAGTATCTAACTGTATATTACGAATTATTTAGCTGGGTAATTCATCAGCAACTAAATGTGGTCCAGGAGCTACGAACCCATGTGAGACGTAGTTCTTGAACTTCTAGCGACTGGTATCTAGAAGATCGAGAACTACGTATTACAAAGCTCTCTGTGATGAGTAGTAGTAAAGTGGAGGTCTGAATAACTCAGAATGCGGAATAATGAAGATGAGGAGCGAAACTGAATAACACCCCTGTGAAAAGGGATTCACCTATACATATATTGCGTAGCGTAGCGCAGCGCACCACAGTTCGGGATTTTCCGCAAAGCACCGAAGGCGATTGGGAGTTATTGCGCCGCTGCGCGGTTCATAAGCTGATGGCAGCTTTCAATAGGTGGAGCGGCTCAGGCAATAGATGCATGCAGCTCCGCCTTGCCTTCAACCCCGCGAACCATCTTGGGTACTTACCTCTACTTACTTATTCACGTAGAACTTTACTCTAGTCGATGTACCCCCAGGGAGGTGTTCGAGTCCCAACTACATGTACCTAGGTTAGTCCCTACCGCCTTTTATTGCGTGAGATAGGAATATCTGTAAGTTGCCTTGGACAGAGGACTCCTCTACCCGGAAACTCTGCCCGTCAGAAATCTTCGGCATGAATGGCCAAAATTGAGAATTTCACGTTGTCGGCAAGCACTATATGTTAGCATGGTTTGGTGGAGAGACATTGTCTCTGTGCTGCGACGCGGTGGTCTGTGTGAGACCGACTATAGGTAATAAGATTAGGCACCGAAGGTTGGGAGGCAAGTAACGATTTCGTTATCGCGGAACATTTCCAAAGCACGAACCAATATGTTGTGTTTGTATCTATGTGATGTTGAATTGGGCTACAAGGTAGGTAGGTAGGTACCTAAATATCCGCTCCATGGAGGAACCTAATCTGGGTAAGTACATATTCGTGTTTTTTTGGGTATTAGTTCAGCCTCCGTATAAGCCACATAAGCCACATTCAATGAAAATAACAGGAGACCTTGGTACATACTCTACCCCGCGTATAACCCCTCCTTTTTCTGACATATGAGAAAGTTTAAACATGTTGTTTAAGGCGTTGGATACAGTAGTAGGTAAATAGGTAATGTGAGAGAGACCCACTAGATCTCACCTTTACTATCACGATAAGTTGATAGTTATCATTCTCAGCAAGTTTCCACCTGCCTTATTGCCAACTACCTAACCTAGTAGCTAAAGGGCCAATACTACGCAGTCTAAGAATATTGGAAAAATATCTCTAACATATTGTTTACAGCGCTAATCATTACCCTTCAGAACAAAACGGTCATAGTACTAAATGAGTGTGTCAAGTCGTGTGGTCATGATAGATATTAACACAATAAATTAAGACTGGATAAGGGTCATCCACACTATTATTGCCTGCCAGCCACCATTCTAACATCTTTCAACGACAGCAATGTTTTATGCTTCTGTAACGCTTCACCATACTTAGCACTTCTTCCTAATTCCAGGTATATGTACCTATCAAAAAGTGTTCATTAAAATATATGTTATGAGCTTTAAAGATTCAGGCGCCGTCTGTTCTTCTGCGACTGATAATACCTACTGTAATCCCAGTAGCGGAAGACAACTATATTTCAGCCCGTTATTCGTATTATAAGCAGCATCAATAATCATCCAGGTGTTAGATATGTTCAGTAGCGTGGCAAGCACCTCTACCACCGATATTGTAAAGATCCCAAGATAGACGTCGCTATTGTCAGCCTTCGAAAGACGCCACCTCCGACGTTGATTTCTTCGTCAACAACCACATCCTTGCCTGATAAAACTGAGGGAAAATGTTCTTATACACAAAGAAGCCGGTAACTGTGCGAGGGAAATCAAGTCTACGAATACTCCATGTTAAAATAATCTTTTCATTCCGCAATTCCTCTACTCCACGATCCTATTGTCATCAGTGGGAAGCTGGGATTTTCGAAGCGCGGTACGAACCAGAATGCTCCCTTAGCTGATGATGTTCTGTCTGTCGGCTATCGATGATACTACTATTCACTCCCTTGACATGGTTCACATCGGCGAACATTTCGTGCACAACATGGTCATCGCCGTGCAACTGGTACAGATCCCTACTGACGAGCTCATGCCGAGCCATTGGTGCCGATCCATCTAATTCTGGCTTGTGCCATCTTTTAGAGCCGAACGCAGAGCTGGCTCTGGTTGCCGGTGCGTTATGAGCTCGATTTCTCTTCCAACAGAAGAAGGCTGTTACTGAAATCGTGACAAAGATCACAGCGATGCCAATTACGATTCCTACAATTGCACTGACGCTTAGGTTACTACTAGTACTTCCTTTACTAGAAGGATTTGGAGTAGGACTAGGGGTGCTGCTTGTGCCGGTGCTCTCGCTAGTATTGAACGTATCTCTGGGCACTGTTTGGTTGAAGATGGTAACTAGATCGCGGGAACTCCAGCCTGACGACAGTGAAGTGAGTAGTGCACCCCCCGAGGAGCTGAGATTGGTAAGAACGTGCATTGCGCTCGGTACTTGGCAGGATATTACTTACTTGCCTCCTATTACGGCTGTGACCACACCCGGCACTGAGTACTCCACAGAGGGATCAAACTCTGTAAACCAGATATATGTTGATGCGTCTAGAACCTTGATCGGTGGGTATGTTGCATTGCAAGTATTTGACAGCGAAGGGACCCCTTCGAGCCCTAATGTGATTCCGCCTCCAGACACGATTAATTGCGATTCATTCCAGACATCGCATTTATGCCTGTTTCTCCCAGGTTGATCGGGACCCAAGAGGTCGGGATTGTTTGAGTCGTCGACCTTGATCCATCGGAATGACGGAATGCTCAGCACGTACACACCGTTGAAACCCCGTCCTCGCAGTTCGTCCTAGCCTCCGTGAATCGTGATCTGGAAGCTAGAGTCGTCTGGCGCCGATGAGACACCAGCACAAAACTCGGTGCGAAGATCTGGCAGGTCGCTTGTAGCAGTCTGCTGATACCATGTGTTCGAGAAAATATCATATATGAAAACATCGCTGAAAGGCCGTCGGTCCCAAGGCCATGCAGCAAACTCAACACCTGTATATGCAGTTTGGTAACCGCCGAACGCAATGAGTAGGTCTGCTTGACCCTTTCGCACATAAACCATCACCCCTTTCAAAATGTTAAGTCCTTGAATCCCGCTGGTAGCTGTCTCAAAGGTCCATTGCGGCGAGCTTGAGTTGAATGACTGAAATTTGACGGTGCCGTTGTAAGCCATTTCCCAACCTCCAGTATAAAAGGAGGTACCTGTGCGGGGATCCTTGCGTGCACCCCCTCGCTATCATTCCCGAAGGATATTTTCCCTCCCTCAACTTGGACCAAGCTCCAGCTATCAATAGTCGAATTAAATGCCCAGAGAGCATTGTTAATTCCGTCAGCTTCTGGCCCTACTAGGCCAGCATACAGGTACAGAGTTGTATGATCGTAAAAGAAGGTGCCTGCAGCTCCACCCGCCTCTGGACTTGTCCCACCTGTAAGGCTATCGTTCGGAAGATCTGTCGAACCTAGTGAATTCAAGTCGATAGGTCCTGAAACGTTAATTGGGTCGTTTAGAAAGAGCCAGTAAAGCGACGACGTATTGTGGCCTGGAAGCCCATCATCGTCAAAGGTGTAGTTTCCACTGGAGAAAAAAAGACGATTTCCGACGACTGCAGTTTTACTCGAAGTAATTTATTAGTAGTTTCAAAGAAGAGGTGGTGGTGACTCTACATACTCCTCTGATCTAGGATACTACACATTGAGCGGGCGGAAACGTGTTGTATAATTACTTGGAGTAAGACCCATGCTGATGATAACAACGAGATGGCTGAGAGACAGCCCCGTCTAGCGGATGGCGTCGTAGTGGCGTGAACGACAGTTGCTTACATAGGAATGAGAGTAGAAGGATAGGAAAAAATCGCAGTGCTGTCGAGGAAATAGCTATGAGGAGACTAGAGTTAAATGCAGTCCCGAAGCCTAACCCCCAACCCCTAACCTACTCAATCAAGTAACATAATCAAGTAACATAATTAAGCTAAAACGTAGGGTCACAATCGATCTTTCCACTTTCAGCCACTTTTGGGTCATACTTATGGCATAATTATTGCGCTGTTGTCTCAGGGTATCTTAAAAGTAGTCTCTAGAATAGCGATGGGCTTGCAGAAGTCGCTATAACATCTGGATTTGTGGGTATTGGCATTATATCAATCCGATATATTTGAGGTTCTGCATTCTCGATGGTGATTGATGACCCATGGATAACGGCCATGCAGTTAGCGCCGATGGTTCCTGACCTGTGATGACCTGGAACGAGGCGGCCTGGAAGTATGCGCTTCTAAATATACGAATGGGCCCTGTAAGAAAGGAATTGGAAAATAAGGCTTTGTAACTACCAATCGCTCGATGAGTTTATTACACTAGGTATCTGGATCAATATATTCATGAGTAATCGATTAAAGCCCTGACTGATACTGTGATATATTTGTAGCACTTGAAGTACGCGTTGTTGACCTTGTTGTATCCCAACCCATTGTGAGGCCACCACCGACTTTCCTCGTGCTGATGCAAATTTTATGTTGTAACTGCCAAGAAGCACTGGGGTGCTGCTGGATGGAGGGTGTGTCTGGAGGGTACTCATCAAGTAATGCTCTATTTTACTGTTTTGTCGCAAGCTTTTTACAACACGATTGAGAAATCGGCTCTAGACTAGGATGTTCTGAAAAGGGAGGGAGGGGGTGTGAGGAGCAGCATGTTTTAGGGGTTCGATAGATCCTTTTTCTTTGTTGCAGTACCTGACCCTTAGGCTGGTGGTAAAACGAAGTATTGGCGGCGAGGGGTCGGGCTAACTACCGTACAGCTAGAGTCACCGGGGTAATGTTGCTAATTGGTTGTCGGGATGTAGACGGGTAACTATCCCATGATTGCATCCGGCCAGGACCTAAATGCCCGGGATCGCAAGAGCATAATGAGTAATTATCACCTTTGAAAACAGCAATTAACCTAGCTTAGGGAAATTTCGTAATCCAATTCTACCCTCTGCCGTTGGGTCGGCCCGTACACCCTCCTATACAAGTGTAATTCAATTCTATCCAGAATTGCATCGTACTAGGGAATGGAGTCATAAAAACGAGGGCAATAGCTTCTCGATTACCTAGATTATCTATAAGAAACTCCTAACCACTTTTACCTGAGCTATACCCTGTTAGACACTTCCCATGCGGTGTCTTAATAGCATTTCTATCTCTCTTCTAGAGCACCCGCTAAAGATTGCAAAGAGGTTCGGTTGCTGAGAAGTTCGAAGAAAGGTATGTCAACTCTGAATGTCGACCAAATCCACGTGCGAAACTCGGAGGCGGTCATGCTATCCACACCAAATTGAGCCAGCGGCTTTTCGTCCTCGACCCCGTCAAGTGGCATTAGGATCAGATCTGAGAACCGCTTTCCGATAGCCCTCAAGATAGCCTCGCGCAATACAGTAGCGTCTTCCTCTGATAGAAGCCTGGCACGCAATTTAAGTAGCTCGTCCGCCAAGTTCGCAGTCTTGTTTGTGCTACCATGTGTTACGGAATGGCCGGTCTCCCCTGAACCGTCGGCAAGCTTACCAGCTTCGAGTGCCTCTGCAAGTAGCGCCGCCCGGGCGTCTTGAATAGGGAGATTAGTCACGTCGAAGCCCCTAGCCAACAAACTCCTAAAGCCAAATAACTCCAACCCAGTGAGAATATGTGCCTCGGCAGGGTCCCTGTCGTCGCCGGCATGACCGCTCAGCGCGAAGTCGATCACCTGCAAGAACTCATCCTCATTCAGAGAGCAATTTCCTTTGCGTAGTAGGATGTTTTCAACATCGGGGTGCTCGTGCAAGTATCCTACTTCAGCTATCATTCCCAGGCCGACTGAAATGGCCGATCTCACTCACCTCTGGTATTATGGCCATATAAAAAGGCCCTTCTATCTCGCCTAAACCCGCGATATCTCCGTTCTCCTGGAAATAACCAACAGTCCAGCTTCGAAGACGCTGCAATGCCCTGTCCTTACCTAGCACGTCCAGCCACTTTCTCGATTTGCAATGGCAGTCACTTCCCAATTCCAGGACACGCATGCCGGGGATCTTGTGTCCCGCGAGGTCGACGAGGGCGCCTATTGTTCCTAGGAGATGATCGTCGAAGAAATCCGAGTGTTGACGCAACACGAACTGGTCTATATAGGAGTTTACGTGGCTCTCGGCACCTACATACAATTGCATTATGTCCGGCTTCCAGCGAATGCGCAGACAAGAGTTGCGCTCGTCATAGAGGTTGTAGACATAGATTCGTTGGCAAAGATGATATACTCTGTTTTGTTGAGGGTGCCACTCTGGGGTGGTATTTCAACACAATAAATCCTGGTGAACAGGTTTGAGTCAATTATTCAATTGCCCTTGCCAAGTGCAAGAACTCTCGGCATAGTTTCTTGCCTTCAGCCGCCGTTGCAGCATATGCTCGTACTCAAATCCAGCTTGTACTCTCAATCTATACATACTATCACTCAGATTCCCCGCGCATCATCAAGACAAACTCGCTGTAGTCAATCTTTCCATTTCCATCCAAGTCTGCCATTTGTATCATGTCATTAATTTCGTCATCCGTTAGTTTCTCGCCGATCAGTTGCATCTGATGGCGTAGTTCCGCAGGGGAAATGAAGCCGTCTTTGTCCATGTCGAACACGTCAAAGGCTTCTCGCAACTCCTGTTCCGTATCCACCGGCTCATTTATCTGTTCCATGTCTAGGAAATCATCAAAGTCCACGACTCCTCTACCACTTGTGTCCATGTTGTCAATCATCTCCTGGATCTCCTGGCTGCTCTTTTGTTGGCCCATAGATCGAAAGAGTGTCGCCAGGTCGTTTGGAGTGATATATTCGCCATTTGTCGCCGTGAGGGAAAACTTTTCCTTTGCATCGGCGATTTTATCTTCGCTCATTGACTTTCCGAGACTGCGGGTCCTGCTTGGTTTGAACTTGACTGGTTTGGGCTCAATAGCACTCTTGCTTCCCTCGGCCCTCCCCTTATCTACAACTCGAAGAGCCATCAGTTTGAGCTGCATCATGTCGGGATCGTCGTCAGCTTTAAGACTACTTTCGGCCTTGGACTCGGCAGTCTTGGCTCCGGATGCAGCTCGCTTAGAATCGCGAGCAACCCGAGCCTTCTTGGGCGCGGCTTTGGCTACTATGCCGAGTTTTCGTAACCTTTTCTCTATCCTCCAACCTATCCAGGACTTCAAGGGGTTCCTCGAATCTTTCCAATTGCGTTTCGAGGAAGAAGCACTAGCAGGAGTATGAGAACCGGATTCGAACGCATTCTCAATACCATTAGCCCCTTTCTTCAGCAGTTCTGTTCTCTCCGTCTCTTGTTGAACCTGATCGTCCGGCTTCTCAAAACCGGCGTCGCTTTCCACTTGCAAGGCTTGCTCCCAATGATACAACGCTCGTCGCCAATAGTCTCGTTGCGTTTCTTCTTCGCCTTTCACAGCCTCTGTCGCCTGTCCTGGTGCCTTGGTCTTTCCCTTGGATGCAAGTCTTGCTGCTTTCTCCTCGACTACCTCGGAGAGAGCACGGTGGATGGAAGCGGCGTTGGCGGGGCTATCACCGACCTCGAGATCGTTACTGAAGGCCTTGTAAAGAAGTCTTCTTGCCTCCGCGATGTTGGGAGGCCGTGCTTCCATTTTTCGCCTAGCTAGGAGTATCGCTACAAAGACGCCTTCATCACGTCCCAGGAGAGAGCTCCCTAGACCCAACATGCCATGGCTAGTGCCGTCGTCTTCATCGTCTTCGTCGCTGTCCTTGTCTTTTAGCGCTGCTGCCTTCCATGCTCCGGCGTCGTATCCGCTAATATCGAACCCTGTTCGCGCGAAGTTTTGGAAGACAGTCGTGCGAGCCGCCGCCTTGGTTGCCATTTGCTTGTCGCTAAAGTTTTGTGTCGGATTCGGCGCAGCAGATGAAGCCTCCATGATCTCCAACATATCGTCAAACATGTGCCGTATCGTACTGTCCGCTCCAGGGACTTTAGTGCGAGCATGGTACGTTTTCTTCAGCCGCTTGAACCACTCGTATGCAGCGTCCTCATCCTGGCGCGTATTATAGTCAACTAGCGCTAGGCAAAAGGCCATCTCGGCCATCTCGATCGACAACGCGTGTTGCATGCGCAAGATCTCAGTCTGTGTCTCGACTAGGATTCGAAAGTTGACCCCGCCGCGACTACCGTTTATGTCGCCAAGCAATCGCAATAACCAGTCGTTGACCGGCACAACGCCCGGCTGGCGCGACGCTTCGTACATGTCATTCCGCGCTTGATGCATGCTATCAACGGCCGTGCGCCAAAATGCCCCCATAAGCGGTCGCCGACCAGCATCCCAGAACAGACCCTTATTAGTAATATGTGCCATGTCTATGAGGATGATGGTAGTGAGGATGCTGGATGGCATGTCAAGGACACGGTATGCCGCGCCCAAAAAGTCGTAGAACTCCCAACGCAGAATCTCGCGAGGGCTGTCCCACTCCCTTTTCCAGTAAGCGGCACGCTTCGGCCACTTCTTGATCCGATAACGAAAAAGCTTGGGCATCACGTCGTGTGCTGTTTTGCGCGCCTTGTTGTATGCATCTTCGCCCTTGTGACTCTCATCCCGTAACAGCAGCGGGATAAGGGGATGTAACGTGACGTAGTTGTTTTCGGACTTCACTTGTCTGTCGACGACGTTTCCTATGATAACAAAGCCCTCATCAATGAATGGCTTCATGATAGTCATTGCCGAATCGCTGTTGAAGCTAGGGAGCTCTTGATTTTTATTGTACAGGAGTTTCAGCTCTTGGTCTCCGAATACCACGCACTGATCAACTAGCGTTTGGTTCTCGCGAAGTTCGTATTCTCTGGGCTTATCTTTATGAAACTCAAAGTCTATATACGAGAGGTAGTCTTGAAGTGTCTGCAGCTGGAAAGGGGCCCAAAAGGGGTAAAACGCTTCAATCGCCGTCGAGGATTTGTCGGCGGAGTTAAGAAGTCTCCGAACGTCGCCCACGGCTTGCTCAAAGTCGGGTAAAGCGCCATGATCTGTCTCCAAAGAAATGCTACCGAGACGCATACTGTCTCCACGTAACAGAGACTGTACGAAACCGACGAGATTATGGTCCTTAGGATTGAATGCGCTCAACAGTATCTTCAGGGCCAGTGGATTCCCTTGCGCAAGCTTGCTCAGCTGTCCCCGGACCAGAAGGCCCTCCCAGTCCTTGACATCCGGGTGTCGGTTAGTTTTCTCGAGGATGTATCTCGTAAGCAGCAAGGCCCTGTCCTCATCTAGGGGTGCCAGTATGCGCACAGGTCTGTGAGTTTGATGTCCTGTTTCTTTGGGGCTTGTCGCTGGTGGGTTTAGGATGGCGATCTCGGGCATCCGTCTTGTTGTGACTACGACAAAGCTTTTGCGGGTGTCGGGAGCTGCTGGCTCTTGGGAGGTCGTGCCCAGGTCTGGTCTCGCGATATTCCGCTGGAACTCCCAGAAGACTGCCAAGAAGTATCCCATCAACTCCAGAACAGGCTCGGAGATCTTGCGAGGGCCCGATGCTTCGACTCCATCGAAGATGACAAGCAATCTAGAGTCCTGCATCGAAACGTTTCTTTTGCGTGCTGTTTCGCGTGTCACCTTCGCTGGCTTTACGACTCTTCTTCTCGCATCACCTTTGCGCTTCGGTCCCGCTGGCTTCAACGCCTTCCTGATTTTTGTCCGGACGTGTCGTCCTCTGGCTTCGACATCCTCCAACTGCGTGTCTGACGCTGTCAAGTCTGTGCCGAACTCTTCGTTCAGAAGCTTGGCTAGAGATTCTGGGGATTGCAGGGTTGGAAGGCCAACCTTGATGACTCGGTCGACGAAAGCCGTCGACTTCCACCAGTCGGCTGCACTGTCGATCAAGGCCGACTTGCCGACACCGGGAGGTCCCTCAATAGCCATGACACAGGACTCTAGCAAAAGGTCCATCTCAAGCATCAAGAGGTCTCCCTCTCTTCCTACCAGGTTCACATCGATGTCGACTGACACATCTGGAGGCAACTCAGGTGGGCTTGTCCTCAACATTTCGAGATCAGAGATACTCAACTCACGAGTGACGTAACTCACGCCGCCGGCTCCTATGTACACTGATGGCACGAGGTAGTCATCGAGGGGGACCTCGGTCAAGTAGTTGGTCTTTTTCGTCCGCTTGTTCAAGAGACACTGCCTGGCGGCCTGGACAGCGAGGAGAGGGGACTTGTTCAATCGTAACAGCTGGTCGTAGAAGCTACAGACGAAGAGCCTGGCGGTTACGTCCAAAACTTTGTACGCCATTGCAACGACCATCTGGATACCATTTTGGATCAGAGCTTTAGCAAGATTGGCGGCGGTGCCTTCACCTTCAACAGCGGACTGGCAGGCGTTGAGGACCACGGTGCGTACCCCGTGACTGCTTAGAAGCTCGGCAAGGTCTTCTGCAGAAACCGAATGCGCATCACGTTTGATCTCGTTGATGAATAAAGCGTATGCTCTTGGGCAGTCAGCATCGGAGTTGGCAATAAACACTCATCCTAGCACGGCAAGCATACCTATGGTATTCGACCTTGCCATGTAAATCGAGATGGACAATGTCGTATCGTTTGCCTCTGTTTAATTCTCGCTTCAAAGCGTCAAGCGAGCCTGGCCGCACAATACTGAGTGTCGCACGCTGTTCGCCTGTCGATCCATCGTACGTTTCTGAATTCGTATTCGCTTTTTCGACGACACCATAGATAGACTTAGTGATGAGTCTGTGCGGTATATCGTCCACATTTCTTGGACGTGCCGTTAGTGCAAGAATATTGAAGGTCGGTGCCGATTCGGGTTCGGTCGAAGAAGACACAGGAACTTCTTCGACCGCAGCTCCCAGAAGGCGGACCACAGAGACACTCGCAGGCCTGGCCTCACCCGACCATAGATTCTCGTTCTGGAGGACCTCCCAGCGCAAGGCACCGATATCAATGGCATCACCTGGGTTGATTACCGCATCTTCCTTGATGTGGATAATGACATGTGAAGTGCCACGTTCCGGGGCAATGGAATCCAAGCAGAGGGCTTCGATTAACAATGCCGCGTACTTTGCTAGACTTCTAGAGACTTCTTGGGCCTTGGGTTCTTGAAATGGCAGGTGGATGACAAACTCCTCCATACACCATTTGATGGACTTGTTAATCTTGAGCAACTCTTGCACCGCATCGGCCGTGATTTCGGATGTTGTCTCGGCGGAGCCATACTGTACTTTCAGATGACAACCCTCGCTCGGTTCTTCCTTGTATTTGTTAGCCTGATCGACGCAACGGAATAATGAAGGTTAATTACAGGAGCACCTGGCTTTTGAGTCACGGTGACTCGAATGGGATTCATGTTTATTACGTAGCGGTTACTTGTCAGATACGGCAAGGCCAGTCCAAGTATCTTTCAACCCAATTTTGAAGTCGGGGTAGACTTGCTAGTGATGCCATCGAAGTGAAAGCTGGACTACACAACAGTTGGAGTGAGATAATACGAATCATGCTGAAGTTGACTGATGCGCCAGGTGCATCTGCTAGCATCCTGGGAATGCGAACAGCTCAAGACGCGTGCTATCCCTGAACATGCTTACTGGTCAATGGCGTAAGTCTGTTCTAGTTATGGCAATCCGCTTCATCGTGATTCGTGCCCGCTCTCCCACATACATACTGAGTTGTGACGCCTCAATCTTCGCTTCACTCTACAGTTGTTGCGATAAGGCTTGGGATGGAGTTGAAGTGCCACGTCAGCTTCAGTCCTACATACAAGTGCATAAAACATGCCGTTTATGGGAACAAATGAACAGGCCAGAATGTATGCTGCCAAAAATGCCGCAGACCCTGCAGTTCTGACCGCAGGAGCTGAACGAATATCGAGGTGTTAGCGCTATGGTTGAACAAGCTTACCTAGGGGTTAGCAGCAGTCCACCACCAGTCGTCCAATGGACTGGCCGAACAAGTATGGAAGTGTCAGCACTATGGTTGGAGGAGGCTGCCTAAGGAGATTGCCTAAGGCGGCAGTCTACCACTAGTTGTCTACTCAAACATTCGACGGAAATATTCAGTTGGGTTTCAATCTATAGAGTAACCCCGCCAAAGCAGATCATGCAGGGAAGTAGGGTATTTCCACCTAGCCGAACTGACGGTTAATAAATAGCAACTTAGACAGGGCGTTCTCCGTCATTATAGACAGAATATGCGCAGAGGTATCCGTTAATCCACTTGAAGATTGCATTTCCACAGATATATTCACAAAGCCATGAAGCGGTTTTACCTCCTTCACCATCTCGACTATGTCCAGATTCCCACAGGGCAAGACGAGAAGACCTTCGTCGACAGTATACTAGGGCGCGTCGTCATGGACTATAGGGAGCCAGGCCGGAACTATGTCACCACTACGCGAACACCGGAGAACGCGGTGGTGCTAGATTCCAATAGCCATGAAATGGACAGTCTGGGGGAGGCTATATCGCGTTCCAAGTCGTCGAAGCTGAAATTGATGATTCAACAAATTCTCGGCATCGAGCATGAATCCACCAAGAGTACGGAGCGGCAAGTGGAGGCTGGGACGGTTACATACCACTTTTTTATCAACGACGATGCCATCGAACAAGTCCGTCACGATAAGAAGATCAAGGAAAAGCTCGCAACATGGTTAGCGCACGGCGGCTCACGTGTCTGGATAATCGTAGGTTTCATCATGGCTCAAACGGCTGACGCTGGCGACGGCGACAACGCCGCCCGCGTTACCAAGGCCAACGTAGACCCAGCCGCCGCACTCCAAGATGTCTCTGTCAATATAGAGGCGTCCCGTGAGTCCAATAAGGCTCAGCACGGCGATGCTAAAGTCTCAAAGCTGTCCGTGGTCGCTGTCAGATACATGTGCCTGCAACGGCCCTATCTCTCGCGAGGGCCCGAGCCCACAACAAAGCTGAAGGCTGGTCCGGCTGACTTCTCTGCTGATGGCCTGGAGCAAGAAAGCGACGACTGGGTGGCGGATGTGGTTGAAGGATCCATCACCGACATCCTCAAGGACAGTGACGAGCTAGACCACGAAGATTTCGGAGACATTTCATTCGCATTTGACGTGGATGACGATGAAGATTACGACGAAGGCTATGAGGATGAGGGCGAGGGCGAGGGTGGGAATGAGGCTTTCGACTGACCGTCTTTGGATCTCTGGGTATTTGCGTGATGACCTGTTTCCTCAAGTTATGTGTGCGGTAAGGGGGCAATTACAGTGATTATAGGCAACTTTTTAACTACCATATAATTTTCGAAACTCTTTATTTGAACTTGTGTTTAACGTAAAATAGTTGATGGTGAAGCCTCCTTTTCACCCAGCCAGCACTTCCCTGAAAACGAAGGCACCGCCCCCTGCGCCAATGTCCGTCGAGGAGGTCTTTCAGCATGACTAACCACATTATGTATGCAGGCGTTAACTATTGGCTCTTGACCCGCCAGCGTATCAATTACGATATTTTCTATGTACCCCGGTCCATACAATACTATCCATACCACCACGAACACTTATCATCCAGCTGTGCACCCGAAATCGAAATGTCATCCAAACACTCAAACTCCCATGATGACTCTCTACATGTATTATGAGTTCGCCCACGAGGCACCAATTGTGCGAGATCATCTCCAAGCTCCATCCACACGCCGTACGTCGCATCATATGTCGTCGTAGCCATACGCCTTGACCTTCCTACACTTCCGTACGGTACCCATAACCACATACGCTCGGACACTAACTTCGTCGTTACGCAGTGCGTATCTTTATTTTATATGCCCTTCTTGATCTTGCCATCAACACGTCGGCCGGGGCTGTAGCGGCAGCTACAGCTGCTCATGTTAACGGGACATTCGATGCGCGGGCCTTGCAGCTCGGCGCCCTTGCAGGGGTTCTCAAGTCAGCCTGGCATACCGCAACGTCGCTAGTCGGTTGGCGATTTGTGCATCGATTCTACAATCTTGCCATGGTTGCGGTAACAAATGATTTGGTCTTTGCTGAGCTCCTTGTGGTTGCCGTGGCTGCTATTACCCTCGGAGAGAGTACGTCTTAATTGTTCAACGTTGAGTTTAGTTAACTATTTGGTGTCTACTCCATCGTACCGGATCCACCATGTGCGTACTCTGACACGTATCTCTGTACTAGTTCCAAAGAGCTTATGTATTGCTGCTCTCGCTGCCGCGGTTCCACTGCACTTTGAGTTGGTCCATCACGTCGCCTGTAACTAACCACCGAATCTAAACCCTTGAGTTGCGATACTAACGCCATGGTCGTGCTTAGACCCCGTATCTAATCTACTAGGAAGAGTGTGGCTTTTGATTCCTTGCTGCTGTGGCTGTATCGCCAGGCCGTCAAGCTGGCCATTTCTGCTCATTCCCTTTGACGCCCTCGGTGGCGTTGTCTTTGCTGCTGCGGCAAAGGCCCAAGGTACAAGCTTGTGTCCAGAACTCATAAGCTACGCAATTGCACGAAACCGGCTAACAAATGTAGGCTATACCATATCATCTCTACAATCAGCTGCTGCGGCTGGTGCAGTCTTTGGTGTCATTACTGCCATTCCAAGTGCAGCTATTAGCCATTTTATGGTCAAAGGAATGAGAGAGACACGAGACCGGCGGGACATGGATGGGATAATGATGAGGCAGGAAATTCTCAAAACGGGCGAAATATCCAACGCTATATGACTTTCAGTTAGTATCTCGTGCGGCGGGCCAGGAGAGAGCTAGTATGTCATCTGGGCGACATGTATTGAAGTGGCAAAGTGAACAGAGCGAACAGAGGGGTTCACTTCCACCTTAATATATAAACAGGTGCTATATCGTGCACTTCTAAGTACAAAAGATTGATTTATTAGTAAGGGACTATGCTAATTAAAGTAAGACACAATAAGATTTAACAATAACAATATAACAATTAACCGCATTAAATAGGTTTTAACACAGGCTTTTATTGTTAATAATAATAATAATAATAATAATAATAATAATAATAATAATAATAATAATAATAATAATAATAATAATAATAATAATAATAATATTTAAAAGGGCACTTAGGTTATAGTGGAAATAAGCTTATTAATAGTGCTAAAAGCAAGAAATTTATAGTAAATAAATTTATTATAAGTAAAGTAATATAAAAAAGAAAGTAAAAGTATATTGCTTGCTTAACTAGAATTTTATTTGTTAAATATAATAAAAAGCGCTATATATATAAACTATTTTTAGCGCTTAAACTACTTAAAACTTTTAGCTTTATAATAAATTATAATAAATTATAATAAAGTTAACTTTAGCTATATAAAACCTTTTTATAAAAGGTAAACCTTTATATAAAAAATAACCTTTAAAATAAATTAGTTATAAAATATTACTTTAAACTAATTACTTTAGTAGGTCCCTTTTTTACTTAGCGTAGTGCTTAATAAGCTAAAAAGGTTTTTAGCTTTATATTAACTTTATTAAACGGTTTTTAAAGGTTTTTAACCTTATATTTATATTATTTATAGCTATTATAAATTACCTATAAGTAGCTTATATAAATATAATATATATACTACTTATAATAACTATTAGTTTTATTAGTAAAGTTATAGCTAAAGGGTTATATCTTTTTTATAAATATTTATAGTTGCTAATATATTTTAATATGTTTTTTTAATTAAAATACTAACTAATAAGCTTAATATTTATTAAAAATTAGTTTATTTAATAAATATTAAAGCTTTAGTTAATTTATTAGCTATTATTTTAATAATTAAAATATAATATATATTTATTAATTAAGCTTTATAAATATTTTTAGTAAACTAAAATTTTATAAAAGTATATTTAATATATTAATAATATTTAAAGTTTTTAGTAATTATTATAGCTTTTTTATTATTATTATATATTATTATAAGCTTTAAAATTAATTGCTAAACTTTATTATAAAAGCTTTTTAATTATTAAGCTTCTTTAATAGCTTTTATAAATATTATATATTTAGCTTTTAATATTAAAAAAGCTATTATATTAGCTTTTTAAGCTTTTTAATTTATAATAGCGCTAATTATTATAATAATATATCTTTAAATAAATTTAATAGTTTTAAAGTATTTAATATAATTATTATTATTAAAAATTATAAGTAAGTAGCTAAAGGTTTTATTAAAAAAATAAAGCTTTTTAAATTTTTAAATACTAAAGCTAATTTTATAATGTTTTTTAAGTATTTAAATAGCTTTATATTTATTATAAAGTATAATTTATAAAAGTATTATATATAAGTAGCTAGCTATTAATAAGCAAATATTATATTAAGCTTAATAATTTATATTAAATAATTTATAGTTTTTATAAGCACTAAATAGTAATAAGTTTTAATAAATATTAATAAAAACTTATATTTTTTTAGCTTTATAATTTTAAGCTAACGTATTTTACCACCATATAATAAATACTAGTATATAATAAGATTTTTAAAACTTATTTTTATTATATATTAAAAAAATAACTATAATATAACTAAATTAATTTAAATTAATTAAAATCTTTTTTATTAAATGTTTTTATTTCTATTGTATATATTTATATATTATAACTAATATTGCCGTATATATCACAACAGCGCGTACACCTAGCTGCCTTTACCTAATAACCATTACTTTTACTATTTTTTTAATATATTAAACTACTACTTTTTTTAAAAACCTAAAAATTTATTTTTTTAGTTAAAATAAGTATTTTTTTAGCTTATAATCGCTTATTTTTTATTTTATAACGTTTATTAAGTATATAGTTAGCTTTTTTAAGCTTAATAATTTTATTTAAAATTAAAGTTTACTTATATATTAATAAATATATAGCTTTAAATAAAAAGGCTATAATATTAAAAATTTTAGTTAAAAAGCTATTTTAATATCTTTAAATATAATTTTTTAAATAAATTATTTATATAATAGCTTTTTTAATATTAATAAGCGTTATTAAAAATATAATAGTAAAAAATAATTTAAAAAGTAATAATAATATAAAAGCAATTAGCTTATTTTAAAGCTTTAAAATAATAATATTTAAGTTAAATAAAACAAAGCTAGTAGCTTTAAACTTAAATATAATATTTTTAAGCATTATTATTTAAATATAAGCTTTAAAAAATATAAGTAGAAAGTTTTTTTTTAAAATATAAGTTATATTAATTTATATAATATTATTAATTTTAATATTATATGCTTTTTTTAATAAGCTAAAATATAAAATATTTAAAAGTTAAAACTTATAAAAAAATATATATAAATATTATTTTAATAAAAATATTATTTTTTTAGCAATAATTTTTAAATATTTTTAAATAATAGCTTTTATAACTATTAAAAATAAAAAAGCGTTTTATATTTATTAAATATAAATAAATATATATATTAAAGTGCTTAATTTATTTTAAATTAAATTTATTATTAATTTAGCTATTATTTAAAATTATAATTTGCTAATTAAGTAGTAAAAAGCTATTATAATATTAAAAAGTAAAGTAGGTTTTTTTTTTAAAATAATAAAAAGCAATACTATTTAACCTTAAAAATTAATTATATAAATAGCTATAAATTAATTTTAATTATTTTACTAAGCTTGCTTAAGCTTATTTTATTTTTTTATACTTATTATAACTATATTAATTATAATTATATTTATTATAAACTTTATTTTATTAAAATTATATATATTTTCTTTTATAATATTTTTACACTTAATAGTTTTTTTTATGTGTTTATAATATATATTATATGTAATAAAAATTTTATAAAAAACTTAGCTATAATTAATTTAATAATTTAAATATATTTTAAAAACTAATATATAGTTTATAAAGTATATAATTTAATTAATACTAATAAAACTACTTTTTTATTTTATTAATAATTAGTTAATTATATTTTAAATATAATAAACTTAAAAAAAAAACATTTATAAATTTAAATTAATAATAAAAAAAACAATTAATTATTTTTTAGTTTTAATAAGTTTGTTTAATATATTTTTATTTTTATGCTTAAGCGTAATATTAGCGATTTAGTAGCAAAAAGTTTTATTAAAAACATAATATATTTTTATAAGCTTATAAATACTAAAAAAAAGATTTTGTTTAAAAGTGTAAGCAATAGTTTATAGTTTGATTTTTTTTAACGCGTTATTTATTTTTATAAGTAAAAAAATTAAAGTTTTAAAAATAAAAGGTTAAAAAGTTAAAAAGTCTTGTTATATAGTGGTATTTATTATATAGTGGTAAAACATATTATAATAAAATTATAATAAGTTTAATATTTTTTAATTTTAGTTTTTTTAAAGCTTATTTAATATATTAAAGCTATTATAAATATAGCTTATAATTAAGCTTATTATATTTAATTTTAATACTTAAAAATGAAGTTATAAAGCTTTAGTTTTTAATATTATATATAATATTAATTTTAATTTTTAAGCTTTAAATATAATAAATATTTAAGCTAATTAATAAGTAGTTATTAATATAAGTTAATATAAAAGTATTTAAAATTACTTTATAATATATAAAAGTATTATTAATTAAAAGCTTAAAATTTAAGCTTTTTACTAATTAAAATACCTTTTTTTACTATTATTTAAAAGCTTGCTTTAAGTTATATAAAGCTTATAATAGCTAAAAAACTAATTATAATTTAAGTTTATATTTATATTAAATTATTAATTTTAAAATTTTAAAGTTTTTTAAAATAATTTTTAAGCTTTTTAAACATTTAATATAAAAGGTTTTAATAAGGTTACTATTAAAAAAAGCTTTTATAAAATTAATTTATTTAGTTTTTTAGTTTTTAATCGCTATTAAAGTTAGTAAAATTTATTAAATAAATAAAATAGCTATAATTATAAAAGTTTTTATAAAATTAATATTAAAAGTTTATTTAAAGCTTTTAATAATAAATCTAGCTTTATATTAAACAATTAACTTTTATTAATTTAGCTTATATTTTAGTATTTAGTAGCTACTTATAAAATATTTTTTAAAGTTTTTAGTAAATAAAAAATAAAAAGCTTTAAATTTTAATAACTATTAAAATTTAAACTTAATTATTTATAACTATAAAAAACCTTTAAGTATTTTTAATATTTATGTTAATATATTAAGCTTTTTTAATGTAGTTATAATAGCATAAATAATATTTTAAACTATTAAATTTATAAAAAATTTAATAAAATTTAAATTTATTAAATTATTTTTTAAATTATTATTTATTACTTTATATTTTACTTTAAACTTTAATAAAATAAAAAGTAATTTTATTAAAATAACTAAATTTAATAAAAAAACAAAAAATATAAATATTATTACCTTTTTTAAATTTAATGCTTTAATAAATATAGCACTTTTTAAGTTTTTTATAATAAATAGTATATATATTTAAAAGTTATTATTAAAAATAAATTTATTAAAAAGTAAATAAATTTTTTAATAAAAAAATCTTGCTATTAATAAAAGCTTTATTTATTAAAATTAATACTTTTAGCAACTTTAACATTATAAACTAAATAATTAAGTAATTAAGTAATATTTAAATATATAAACTAAATAAGTTTTAATATTAATTATTATTAAAATTCTAATATATTTAATATATTTAATAAGTTTATAAGCTTTAACTTATAATTTATAAAATATAATTAATAAATATTTAAAGCTTATAATTTTATAGCAAATAAAAAAAAGCATATAAAATATTAAATTAAGTTTTAGTTTATTTTATAATAGCTAATAAAAAATTAAAATTTTATTTATAACGTTTATATAATTAATTAAGTTTATTATAAGCGTTATAATATAATATTAAAAATATAATAGTAGCTTAAAAGCTTATAAAATAGTTTATAAGCAATTAAAAATTATTTTAATAAATTATTTTACTAAGTTATTTTATTTATATATATAAAAGTTAAAAATATTAAAACTAATATCTTTAGCTTATAATTAATTATTAATAAAGCTATTATTGATTTTAATACTTAAATTAAAGTTAAAATAAGTTAAATAGCAGTTATAATAATTTTTTAAACCTTTAAATACTTTTTTTATAATAATATAAATAGTAATTATTCATTTTTCTTTTATTAATTAAATTTAATAATAATATATTTTTTATTTTATTAAAATTAAAATATAAAAAGTTTAAAAATATAATATAAGCTTTATAATAAATAAATTATTTATTATAATATTTAAAGTAATAAATAAATTACTAACTTTAATAAAGATTAAATATTTAATAACTTTATTTATAGTATACTTTATATAAAAAAACTTTTTTTTATTAATAAAATTAAAATTTAAAAGCTTTATAGTAATTTTAGCGGTTTTTTTTAATAATAAAAGCTTTATATATTTTAGCTTATAATATTAAAGCATAGCTAATTTTAAAAGCTTAAAAAGTTTAGGTGTTTTTAAAGGTATGCTATTTTTTAAGTTATTACTTTATAAAAAATTACTTTTAATTATATTAAAAATCTTTAAATCTATTGTTTTTTTAAATATAAAAAATAAACTATTTATTATATTAAAAGTTTTAAGTGTTATAATACCTTATAATATTTATAATTTAATAAATATATTGCTTTTTAAATAATTACTTTATATTATATTATTATAAATAATAAATAAATATTATAATAAATATTAAAAATTACTTTTTAAAATAAAATAAAAACTTAAATTTATAAACTTTAATATTATTAAAGCGTTATTTTTATTATTAACTAGCTTAAGTTTTTTAAAAAAGCTTTTTAATTAGTAATATAATACTTTAAAAATAATATTAACACTAAATTTTAATATATATAATATATTTTTTAATATAAAAATATTATATTTTATATTAAAATAATAAAGTTTTAATTAAATAGTGCTTTTATTTTATAATTTTAATAGTTTACTAATTATTATTATAAAAAAACATCTTTTATAAATTTAATATAATTATTAAACTAATAAAAGCTATTAATAATATATATTATATTATTTATATTATTATTATTATTATTAGTTATATTTTATTATACCTATATAATATTATTTAAACTTTGATTTAAATATATTAAGCATTTAATATACTTGCCTTTTAATCATTAAAAGTAAAACTAAAAAACTTAGGTAAAAACTTTTTGCTTTTTGGTTAAAATGCCTTTAAAGTGTTTATAGTTTTGCTGTAAATTTTTAATTAAAGGCTTTATTATGCTTTAATAGTTTTTTAATTAAAAAAAAAGAAAAAAAAATAAAAAAAAAAAGAAAAAAAAAGTAAAAAAAGGTATAGCTTTTTAAGCTTTGCATTTTTTTATTTTGCTAGTTATTACTAATATATTATTAGCTATAGTTTATTATTATATTATACTTAAAATTTATTTTTTTTGCTTTTATTATACCTTTTTACTTTTTATTAATATTTAAGTTATTTTATATATAAATAGTAAGCTTTAAGCTAAAAATTAATATATTATTTTATAAGCTATTTTTAAGCTTTTTATAGTTTAATTATAGTTTAAATTAGTAATAAAAAAGCTATAAAGCTAAGTAATTAGGTTAGTTTTTTTTTTTTTAAATTTTAAGCAATATAAAAATTTATATAGCGCTATTTTTTTGCTTTTTATATAATTATAAAAAAATATAGCTATATTTAGCATTTTTTTTTAAAAAAAAAAAGCTTTTAACTTTAATATTTTTATATAAATTTATAATAAAGCTAAAGCTTTATATTTTTAAAGTTTATAATAAAAGTTTGCTATATTTATTAAATAAGTTTTTTTAGTTCTTTTTAGTAGTTTTTTTATTGCTAAAGTTAAGATTGCTAAACTTTAGCCTTTTTTTGCTTAATTATTAGCTTTATTTTATTTTTTAAGCTAATATTTTTTTAAAACTTTTTTTATTATATTTTAACCTTATTATTTTTTTACTTATTTTTTTTTTATGTTATTTTTAATTATTTATTATATATTTTACTAGGTTTTTTTTAATAATAACTTTATTTGCTTTTATTTTACTTACTTTTTGCTTTTATTTTTAATTATATTTTTTTTTAAAACTAAATATTTAACTTTTTTTTAAATAGTTTTTTTTTTGCTTAAAATCGCTAACTTGCTTTTAAAATCGTATAACCTAATATTTAAGTAAATATAAAAAAAAAAGCAATTTAATTTTAACTTTAAAAAATAAATTAAAGTTATTTTATATGCTTTTTTAACTACTTTAAAATATTTTAATTATTTTTTAATTAAGTTTTTTGTTATCTTTTTTATTAAGCTTATATTAAGCTTATATTATATAAATAAATTATATATAATTATATTTTAAATTATTTTTATATAAATTATTTTTATTTTAAATATATTATATTTTTATATAATAGCAGCTAATTTTATTAAAGTAAAATTTTAGCGTTTAAATTTTTATTAAAGTTTTTTTAAATAATAATATTATTTTAGTTTATAATTTAATTATACTTTTAAAAAATATATACTTTTTTTTAGTTTAATTTATATATTTTTTAGCTAAATTAAAGTAAAATTAGCTTTATATTATTTTATAAAGTATATTAGTTTACTTTTTATTAAATTAAAATTTATTTTATATTATAATATTTAGCTTTTATATTTTATATATATTTATATTAAATATTTATAGTTTTTTTTTATATTTAGCTTTATTATTATAAAGTTTATATTGTTTATAAACTTTATTATAATTAGTTTTTTTTTATTAATTTTTTATATAAAATAACTATATATAATAAAAATAATATTAGTAATAATAAAGATTTTTATAATATATTTATAATTAAAACTTTTTTTGCTATATTTTTATTATTAAATAATATTATTATTATTTATTTTATAAAGTAGCTTTAAAGCTAGTTTTAAATTTATTAAAAAAAGCTTTTTTTTTATAGCACTTTTAATAGCTTTATATAGTTTATTATATTAAAAGCTTTTAAAATATTTAGTTATAATAATATTAATATTAAATTATATTTTTAGTTGTTATAAATTATTTTTATTATAGCTTTAATTATTAGTTTTATAAATTTTTACAATTTATTTTTTATTTGCTTTTTTAATAATAATATAAACTTTTTTATTATAGCTAAAATATATATATTTATTACTTTTTTAATTATTTTGCTTATTATATTAAGTAATAAAATTAATTTATAGTTACTTAGTTTTTTAAGCTTTTTTAAAGTTTTTTTTAGTTTTGCTAAAATTATTATAATTATATTTTAAAATTATTTTAAATAATATTTATATATAAAACTTTATTAAGTTAATATTGTTATTATTTTTATAACTTTTTGTTTATATACTTTTAAAAATCTTATTAATAAAAGGTTATTTTTTAGCGCTTTTTAAAGTTTAGCTTTTTTTAAAATTTTTTTAATTTTTTTTGTTTTAACTTTTTTTTATATTTTAAATAAGTGTTTTATAAGCTTTTTTTACTTTTTTAAGTTTAATAAGTTAATTTTTAAAGTAAAAAAAAATTTAGCTATTAATATTTTTATTTTTTTTATATAAGTAATTGCTTACTTTTTTTTTTTTTAAGGTTTAAAAGACTTTTTTTTACTAAAAAAGCTTAGTTTTTAAAATATATTTATTTTTTTAAGGTTTAAAGTTTTAAATTATTTTTTAAAGCTTTTATTATATTTTATTATTATTATTTTTATTATTTTTTATAAATAATTTGCTTTTATTTTGCTTTTATTTTAATTGTTTTTTTTTTTAGTATTAAAATATAGTTTTATAGCACTTTTTTTTTTTTTTTAGCTTTTTTTATAGCTTTTTAAACTTTTTAAAACTATTATAAAGCTATTTTTTTTATTATAGCATTTTTTTTTAAAGCTATTATATTTATTATTTTAATTAATTTTATTATTAAATATTTAATATATTTATTTATATTTATTATTATATTAAAACTTTTTAATATTTATAACTTTAATATTTTAATTGCTATTAGTATTTTATTTAATATTTTTTAGCTTTAGTTTTTAAGTAGCTAAAAGCTTAATATTAGGTTTTTTATTATAAATTTAAAAGCTTTAAAAATATAATTAGATTTTGCTTATTTTAAACTTTTAAATATTTTTATTAAAAGTTTTTATTAGCTTATATTAAGTTAATTATATTATTTATTTTTATTTTTAATAGTTTTTATTTTTTTTTTATAATATTATTATATAGCGTTTAAAAGTTTTTAAGCTTTTACTAAGTTTAAGATTTTTTATAGTACGCTAAAGTTTTTTTTTTTTTATAGCAACAAGTATATATTTATATTTTTATAATTATATTTTATTTTTAGTTTGCTTTTTTTAAGCTTAATTATTAAACTTACTTTATTTTTATTTAAATTTAGCTTTATATATATTAATTATATAATAGCTAGTTTTTTTTTATTTATTAAAAAAAGTTGTTTTATTTAATTATATTTAGTTTTATTTATAAATTACTTACGATTTATTTATTAATATATAGTGCTATATATTTAAAATTAGTATATATTATATTATATTAGCTTAACTTTAAATAATATAGCTAAAAAAGTTTTGTTTTTTTTTTTTTATATAATAATAGTTTTTATAATATTATTATATTATATTTTTTTAATAATTTAAAAGCTATTATTATATATGTTTTTAATTTTATAATATTTTAAAATAAAGCGTTAAATTTTATTAGCTTAAAATAAAGGTATTTTTTTTATTATTTAAGTTTAATTATACTTTTAAAGCAAAAAAAAAAGAAGGCCTTTTTAAATATAATTTAAATATATTAGCTTTTTTAAAAAAAAAAGCTTATATTTTAGCTTTTAAAGCTATTAAAGCTATACTTATTGCTTTAAAACAGCTAAGCTTTAATATTATTAACTAAATTATTTTTAATATTATTAATTAGTATAATTTTAGTTTTTTTATAATTAAGCTAAATATTAATTACTTTTAAAGTTAAACTTTTTATTAATTATTTTAGTTTTAATTTATTAATTTATATTTACTTTAGATATAAAACTATATTAGCTAATATTAATATATTTTTTATATTATTATAATTTAGCTTTAAAAAATCTTATATTTTTTTAAAAAAATTAGGTAGCTTTTTTTATAATTTATATAATTTATTACTTTTAATTTAAACTTTTTTTAAATTAAATATTTTTTTTTTTTGCTTTTATATATTATATTCCTATATAAAAAGCATTTACTTTTATTTTTATAAAATTTTTTTATATATTTAAACTTATAATACTTAAAGTATTATATAACTTTTATATTTTTTAAAAATAGCTTATAATTATATATTATTACTTTTTATATAGCTTTTTTTTAATATAAAGCTTTTATAGTTTTTATATTAATATAATATATTAATAAGCTAATATAATAGCTTTTTAAGTTAGCTAGTAAAATTAAATATATTTTGCTTATATTAGCTTTATTTTATTTATAAATATTTTAAAAAAAATTTGCTAGGTTTATATGCGCGCTTTAAAGTGTTTTTATATTAATACCTTTTATAATTATTATATAATTTTTTTTAGTTTTTATTATACTTTTACTAAATATTTATTTTATTTATAAATTAGCTTGTTTATATTATATTATTTTTTTTTTAAATATAACTACTATATTTTTATTTAGTAGTTTTTTTGCTATAATTACTTTTGCTATTTTAATAGCTATATTTATTACTTTTATTGTTTTTTTAGCTATATATGTTATAAAAGCTAAATTTAGTTTAATTTATATTAAAACTTTGTAATTATATTAAATAAAAAGTATTATATAATTTAAAGGCGCTAAAAAGCTAATTATTAAGCAGCTTATAACTAATATTATAATTATTTAAGTTTAGTTAACAATAAATATACTACTTTTTTTTAGTTTATATATTACTATATATAATTTATTAATATTTTATTTAATAGCTAAATTATTTTAAGCTTTTTTTTCTTTTTTTTTGCGCTTTAACATAAAGGTTTTTTATTAAGCTTTTAGCATATTTTTTACTAATACCTTTATATTTAAAAATTTCTTTTAACTAATAAAAATTGCTAAAAATTATATTTATTTTTTTATTTTATTTTTTTCTTGCTTTGCTTTTTTGCTTGCTTTATTATTATTTTGCTATTAAAGCAATATTTTAATACTAAAGCTTATAATTAAGTAGTATAAAAATTGCTTTAATTTTTTTGCGTTATTATTTAGTATTATTAGGTCCGCTATACTTTATGCTATATCTTTAGGTTTAATATAACTGCATTTTTAAGTGCTTTTACCTTTTAAAAAGCAAAGCCTAAAAAGTTATTAATGTTTTAAACTTTTCTTTTAATAATAAATATAAATAAATCCTATTATTTATATTATATAATTAAAAAATTTTATAATATATATTAAAAAGTTTTAAGTTTATTAATTACATTAAATTAACTTATTAATTAAAAGTTTTTTAAGTAAATAATATTATATTTATTAAAAGTATAATAAAAATAGCGCTATAATTTACTAAAAAAAATATATTAAGAATATTTTTAGTAAAACTTTTAATAAGTTTAATTAAAAACTTAAATAATTTATTAATTTTTTTATTACTTTTATTTTAAAAAGGTTTAAAAAGGTATTTAAAAGGTTTATTTACTTAGTTAATAATATTATTAAAAAGTTTCAAGTAAAAATTAATTAATTTAGCATTATTCTATTAATTTTATAAAGTATTTAACATGTTTTACTACTATATAATAAATACTACTATATAATAAAACTTTTTAACTTTTTAACTTTTTAACTTTTTATTTTTAAAACTTTAATTTTTTTATTTATAAAAATAAATAACGCGTTAAAAAAACGTAAATTATAAACTATTGCTTGCGCTTTTAAATAAGATTTTTTTATTAGTATTTATAAGCCTATAAAAATATATTATGTTTTTAATAAAACTTTTTGCTATTAAATTACTAATGTTATACTTAAGCGTAAAAATAAAAATATATTAAATAAACTTATTAAAATTATAATGTAATTAATTATTTTTTATTATTAATTTAAATTTATAAGTATTTTTTTTAAGTTTATTATATTTAAAATATAGCTAATTAATTATTTATAAAATAAAAAGCAGTTTTATTAGTATTAATTAAATTATATATTTATAAACTATATATTAGCTTTTAAAATATATTTAAACTATTAAATTAATTATAGCTAAATTCTTTATAAAAATTTTACTAAATATAATATATATTATAAATATATAAAAAAGATTATTAAGCATAAAAGTATTATAAAAAAAGATATATATAATTTTAATAAAATAAAGTTTATAATAAATATAATTATAATAAATATAATTATAATAAATATAAATAAAAAAATAAAATAAGTTTAAGTAAACTTAATAAGGTAATTAAAATTAGTTTATAACTATTTATATAATTAATTTTAAAGTTAAATAATATTACTTTTATTATTTTAAAAAAAAACTTATTTTATTTTTAGTATTATAATAGCTTTTATTACTTAATTAATAAATTATAGTTTTAAATAATAGCTAAGTTAATAATAAATTTAATTTAAAATAAATTAAATATTTTAATATATATATTTGCTTATATTTAATAAACATAAAATGCTTTTTTATTTTTAATAGTTATAAAAGCTACTATTTAAAAATATTTAAAAATTTTTGCTAAAAAAATAATATTTATATTAAAATAATATTTAAATATTTTTTTTATAAGCTTTAACTTTTAAATATTTTATATTTTAGCTTATTAAAAAAAATATATAATATTAAAATTAGTAATATTATATAAATTAATATAACTTATATTTTAAAAAAAAACTTTTTATTTATATTTTTTAAAGCTTATATTTAAATAATAACACTTAAAAATATTATATTTAAGTTTACAACTATTAGCTTTATTTTATTTAATTTAAATATTATTATTGTAAAGCTTAAAAGTAAGCTAATTATTTTTATATGGTTGTTATTTTTTAAATTACTTTTTATTATTATATTTTTAATAATATTTATTAATATTAAAAAAGCTATTATATAAATAATTTATTTAAAAAATTATATTTAAAAATATTAAAATACTTTTTTAATTAAAATTTTTAATACTATAGCTTTTTTATTTAAAGTTATATATTTATTAATATATAAATAAACTTTAATTTTAAATAAAATTATTAAGCTTAAAAAAGTTAATTATATATTTAGTAAATATTATAAAATAAAAAATAAGCGATTATAAGCTAAAAAAGTACTTATTTTAATTAAAGAAATAAATTTTTAAGTTTTTAAAAATAATAGTGGTTTAATAAATTAAAGAAATAGTAAAAGTAGTGGTTATTAAGTGAAAGCAGTTAAATATACGCGCTATTATAGTATATATAACAATATTAGTTATAATATATAAATATATATAGTAGAAGTAAAAACGTTTAATAAAAAAGATTTTAATTAATTTAAATTAATTTAATTATATTGTAGTTGTTTTTTTAATATATAATAAAAATAAGTTTTAAAAGTTTTATTATATAATGGTATTTGTTATATGGTAGTAAAATATATTACTTATAAAAACTTTATTATAATTATAAAAAGGAATTTTCTTATTATTATAATAAATATAAATATTAATTAAAAAATTTAAATAGTTTATTATATTTAATTTATTTACGTTATATAAAATTTTTTTAAAGCTGTTAAATAATTATTATACTAATTAATTTAGGTAATTATAATATTTTTTCTTGCTAAATAAGTTATAATATTACTAAATTTAGCGTTAAAAATCCTAAAATTAATGCTTTAAAAAAACCTTAAAATATAAAAAGCTTTATAAAACTTTTTTTAATATTATTATTATTAAGTTTATAAAAAGTGAAAAGTATTTAAAATATTTTTATAAAATTATAAATATAAGTTATATTAGCTTATATTATAAAATTTAAACTATTTTATAATAGTAATAAAATAATAACTTAATTAAAATTATTAAAAGCTTATAATATAATAAAATCTTTTATAAACATTAAAATATTTATAGCTTTAAAAATTATAATTAATGCTTAAGCTTATTAATTAAAGTTTTTAAAGCTTTTTAAGTATTAAAGTTTAAAAAAATTATTAATTTCTTTAGTAATTTCTTTATTTAATTGCCTTTATATTATAAAAAAAGCAATAAAAATAGTTATAAGCTTTTTAATAAAAGCTATAAAAAAGTTTTTAAAAAATATAAAATAATTATTAATATTATAATAAATTTTTAAGTATTACATCCTAATAGTAATAATATAAATAATAATATTAAACTAATTATTTTAAACTTATAGCTATTATTATAAACTAGTTTAAAAGTTTTATAAGTTTTATATATTTTTAATAAGCTTTTATATTTAATTTAATATAAAAAAGTTACTTTTATTAGTAAAAGTATTAAATATATTTAAAAAAGTAGCTATTATAATAATTTATAGTATTAAAAGTATTATAAATAATAATATAAAAAATAATATAAAAAAAAAAGATTATTATAATAAAAAATAAATAGTTTATATTATAAAAGTAAATAATAATAATAGCTAGTTTTAATAAAATATTATATTAAGCTTATAACTTATTAAAATAATTTTATATATTAATATAAAATATTAATATTTAAAAAGGTATTTAAATTATAATAAAAATAAGCTTACTAATAGTATTAAAAACAAAAAATTTATAGTAAATAAATTTATTATAAGCAAAGTAATATAAAAAGAAAAGTAGAAATATATTGCTTATTTAATTAAAATTTTATTTATTAAATATAATAAAAGCACTATATATATAAACTATTTTAGCGCTTAAACTACTTAAAACTTTTAGCTTTATAATAAATTATAATAAATTTTAATAAATTATAATAAATTATAATAAATTATAATAAAGTTAATTTTAGCTATATAAACCTTTTTATATAAAGTAAACCCTTATATACAAAATAACCTTTAAAATAAGTTAGTTGTAAGGTGTTACCAAACTAATTACCTAGTAAGTCCCCTTTACTTAGCGTAGTGCTAATATAAAAGGGGTCCCTAAAGGGTCCCAAGCCTTATATCTACGTCACTTATACTTATAAGCCACCTATAAGTGGCTTATATAGGTGTAGCATGTACGCCACCTGTAATAACTGCTAGCCTTACTAGCAGGGCTGCAACTAAAGGGTTACACCTTTTTATAAGCACTTATAGTTGCTAGTATATTTTAATAATTTTGTTATAAAGTGGGAAGGTTTTAAAAGTAGGTATAATATATAGTATATTAGTAAAAAGTGTTATATAAAACTAAAGCTTAAAAAAAAAAAACATATATAAAATAAATTTAAGTGTAAAAGGTTTTATATAATAATATAAATTAATTTTCCGTACTTTAATTCTAATAACTATTTTCTTTTATATTATGTTGTTTTAAACTAATATAAATAATTAAATTTAAATAAAATAATATAATAAAATAGTATTAAAAAATACCTAGGTATATAAATAAGTGGTATAAATACCTAAGTATATAAACCTATGTTTATATAAGGTAGCACACTAATATTATATATATTATTAGCGTATATTTAACTATATTAACTTATTAATATAAATACTTTTTTCTTTTTTTTTTTTTAGCTACTATTTATTAAAGGTGGTTTTATATAATAGTATAAAATGCTAATATCTAAAAAAGCACCTAGGTTATAATAAAAGTAAGCTTATTAATAGTGCTAAAAGCAAGGAATTTATAGTACATAAATTTATTATAAATAAAGTAATATAAAAGAGAAGGTAAAAAATATATTGCTTGCTTAACTAGAATTTTATTTCTTAAATATAGTAAAAAGCGCTATATATATAAACTATTTTTAGCGCTTAAACTACTTTAAACCTTTTAGTTTTATAATAAATTATAATAAATCATAATAAAATTAACTTTAGTTATATAAAACCTTTTATAAAAAATAAACCTTTATATAAAAATAACCTTTAAAATAAGTTAATTATAAAGTATTACTTTAAACTAATTACCTTAATAAGTCCTTTTTTATTTAATATAAGGCTAATAAGCTAAAAAGGTCTTTAGCTTTTATATTAACTTTACTAAAGGTTTTTAAAAAGGTTTTTAAAAGGTTTTTAACCTTATATATATATTATTTATAGCTATTATAAGCTACTTATAAATAGCTTATATAAGTATAATATATATGCTACTTATAATAACTATTAACTTTATTAATAAAGTTATAGCTAAAAGGCTATACCTTTTTTATAAGCATTTATAATTCTTAATATATTTTAATATACTTTTAATTAAAGTATTAGCTAATAAGCTTAATATTTATTAAAAATTAGTTTATTTAATAAGTATTAAAGCTTTAATTAATTTATTAGCTATTATTTTAATAATTAAAATATAATATATATTTATTAATAAAGTTTTATAAATATTTTTAATAAACTATAATTTTATAAAAGTATATTTAATATATTAATATTTAAAGTTTTTAATAGTTATTATAACTTTATATTATTATTATATATTATTATAAGCTTTAAAATTAATAGCTAGATTTTATTATAAAAGCTTTTAATTATTAAGCTTTTTATAGCTTTATAAATATTATATATTTAGCTTTTAATATTAAAAAAGGCTATTATATTAATTCTTTTAGCTTTTAGCTTATAATAGCTAGTTATTATAATAAATTTAAAGTATTTAATATAGTTATTATTATTAAAACTATAAGTAAATAGCTAAAAGTTTTGCTAAAAAAAAATAAAGCCATTTAAATTTTTAAATACTAAAGATAATTATATAATACTATTTAAATACTTAAATAGTTTTATATTTATTATAAAATATAATTTATAAAAATATTATATATAAGTAGTTAGTTATTAATAAATAAACATTATATTAAGCTTAATAATTTATATTAAATAGTTTATAGTTTTTATAAATATTAAATAATAATAAACTTTAGTAAATATTAATAAAAACTTATATTTTTTAGCTTTATAATTTTAAACTATAATAAAATATTAATAAATTTAATATTTTTTAATTTTAGCTTTTTTAAAGCTTATTTAATATATTAAAACTACTATAAATATAGTTTATAATTGCTTATTACACTTAATTTTAATACTTAAAAATTAAGCTATAAAGCCTTAGTTTTTAATATTATATATATAATATTAATTTTAGTTTTAAACTTTAAATATAATAAATATTTAAGCTAATTAATAATAATTATTAATATAAGTGATTATAAAGGTACTTAAAGTTATTTTATAATATATAAAGGTATTATTAATTAAAAGCTTAAAATTTAAGTTTTTAATAGCTAAAATAGCTTTTTTACTATTATTTAAAAATTTATTTTAAGCTATATAAAGTTTATAATAATTAAAAACTTATTATAATTTACGCTTATACTTATATTAAACTATTAATTTTAAAATTTTAAAGTTTTTTAAAATAATTTTTAAGCTTTTTAAAAGTTTAATATAAAAGGTTTTAATAAGGTTATTATTAAAAAGCTTTTATAAAATTAATTTATAAATTTTAGTTTTTTAATAGTTATTAAAGCTAATAAAATTATTAAGTAAATAAAATAGCTATAGCTATAAAAGTCTTTATAAATTAATATTAAAAGCTTATTTAAAGCTTTTAATAATAAATTTAGCTTTAAATTTAATATATAATTTTATTAGTTTAACTTATATTTTAATACTTAATAGTTATTTATAAAGTGTTTTTAAGGTTTTAATAAATAAAATTAGAAAAGCTTTAAATTTTAATAGCTATTAAAATTTAAACTTAATTATTTATAATTATAAAGAACTTTTAAATATTTTTAATATTTATTTTAATATATTAAGTTTTTAAAGCAGTTATAATAATATAAATAATATTTTAAATTACTAAATTTATAAAAAAGTTTAATAAAGTTTTAATTTATTAAATTACTTTTTAAAATTATTATTATTTATTATTTTATATTTTACTTTAAATTTTAATAAAATAAAAAATAGTTTATTTAAATAGCTAAATTTACTAAAAAAAAAAAGTATAAATATTATTACTTCTTTAAATTTAATTAGTTTTAATATTTAGCGCTTTTTAATTCTTTATAATAAGTAATATATATAATTAAAAATTATTATTAAAAGTAAATTTTATTAAAAGCAAAATTTATTAAAAAGTAAATAGGTTTAAGTAAGTTTTATATTAATTAAATCTTTTAATAAAAATATTAAAGTTTATTAAAAAAAAGTTTATAATTAAAAAGTAATATTTTAATAGTTTAATATTATAAACTAAATAATTAAATAATATTTAAGTATATAAACTAAATAAGTTTTAAATATTAATTACTATTAAAACTTTAATAGACATATTTAATATATTTAATAAGTTTATAAGTTTTAATTTAATTTATAAAATATATTTAATAAGTATTTAAAGTTTTATAACTTTATAATAAGTAAAGAAAAGTATAAAATATTAAATTAAGTTTTAGTTTATTTTATTAATAAAAGTATTTTATTAATAACTTTTATATAATTAATTAAATTTAGTATAAATATTATAATATAACATTAAAAATATATTAATAGCTTAAAAGTTTATAAGTAGTTTATAAGTAATTAAAAATTACTTTTAATAAATTATTTTATTAAACTATTTTATTTATATATATAAAGGTTAAAAGTGCTAAAATTAATACTTTATTTAACTTATAGCTAATTATTAATAAAGTTATTATTTATTTTAATGCTTAAATTAAAGTATAAATAAGTTAAATAGTAGTTATAATTAGTTTTTAAACCTTTTTAAATACTTTTTATAATAATATAAACAATAGTTATTAATTTATTTTTTAAGAGTTAAATTTAATAATAATATATTTTTATTTATTAAAATTAAATATAAAAGGTTTAAAAAGTATATTATAAGCTTTTATAATAAATAAATTACTTATTATAATATTTAAAG